>CM041777.1:118645523-118841276 GCA_023374045.1 Limonium bicolor | reverse complement strand
GCATGTATACATTAGTGGGCCGGTATTATTTATGTAAGCAGCTCACTCACACATGACTAGTTAACTAATTAATAAAGTCAAAAAAAAATACAAACACCACTTATACCCCCACACTCTCTCCCTCTCCTTCCTTATCTTCCTTTTTCCCCTTCCTCTCTCTCTTTTTCTCTTTCCTCTCTTTCTTCCCAGCCGGTTCCTTCTTCTTCCCCAAGGCCACCGATTTTTCTCCCTTTCTCCCATGGCTACTTCAACTTCAATGCCATGCCCAAGCTCCATTTGAGCTCCAAATCAAAAACAAATCACATATTCTTCTTCCCCTCATCCTCCTCTATCATCCTCTCTTTTCAAAATTTCAAAAGGATGAAGTTGACCTCCATGGGTTTTCCCCATTTGAAGAGAAAATGGCACCAATGTGAAGCTTGGAGCTTCCTCTTCCTTCTAAGGTAAAAATTTCCAAGAAAAACTCATTTTTCCTTCATCTCTTGGTGTAATCGATTTTTCACCATTTTGATACCTTGTTTTTCTTCTTGTTCTTGAGCTCCAAATTGACCCTTCAATGGTGGAGTGATTTCCTTCTTGATTCAAGGGTGAGAATCCCTCTTAAAAACTTCAAAAAGGTAAACCCTAACTTTGTGTTCTAGCCCTTTTATTGAATTGAGATATTCCAAGGGTTTAGATAATTAATTAAGTGTGTTTGTGTGTTCTTGGATGTTGGGATGGAGTTTGGAAACTCCATACCCTCTGGACCGATTTTTGGAGAAGATGAGGAGCAAGAGGTGAATTTAAGAGACTTGTAAAATTAAGGTAAGAAAACTACCTTAAACCTTGTTATAAATTGTTTAAGTGTTTGGGATGGGTAAACAAGTTAATGAACCCAAATTGTGGATTAAAATTTGTGTTGTGATGTGTTTAGTTGGTTTTGGAGAGGTTTGTGAATAAGGGTTGAATTGAGGGCCTTAAGAGCCAAATGTTTGAGGTTGTGGTTATGTTGTTGTTGATGAGATTTGAGGATTTGTAATGTGCTGTTAGGACCCTTGAAAGGGTGTGGCTAGATTAGGGATGAGAAGATGTATATTGATGAAATGGAGATGTAAAGTTTATGGGGAGGTTATGGCAAAATTTAAATGGAAAATGAGTGCTTGATGATGGATTGATGGATGAGAGAACTTAGGTATTGAATTGGGTTGTTTGATGTTGAATAGAGTGGAGTGTTGGACTTGTAATGGTGGATAAATAATGGAGATAAGAGAGTGCAAAATCTGTAGCATGATGGTGAGGAAACACTTTTGGCATAGTGGTCATCATAATTATGAAACACTACTTGGAGGAACTAAAGAGAAAACATTATAAGTGTTAGGGATTTTGGTAAGAAACATTGTAAGTGTTTGTGGAGTTATAAATTGAGTTTTGTGGTTGTTGTATGAAGGGTAAATGTGCCAAATGATGTTAGAACACATTAGGAGGCTTGAGGAGAAGTTTGGAAAAAGATTGGACAATTTTGGGCAAATTCTGGTGGCGTCCGACCCAGGGGTCCGACCCACAGTTGGGTCGGACGGCCTCTGTTTGGTCACCCGTGAAGCTTCTGTAATGGTCCGACCCAGGCCGTTGGGTCGGACATGGGTCGGACGGGAGAAAATAAAACGCCGGAAATGTTTCTGTAATGGTCCGACCCAGGCCGTTGGGTCGGACATGGGTCGGACATGGTAGAAGTTTTGGGACCCGAAGGTTACTGGAAGGGTCCGACCCAGAGGTGGGTCGGACGGTGGGTCGGACAGACCAAAACCTACAAAAAAAAAATTGAAAAGAAAATGACAAATGTAGTTGACATGGGATGTGATTTCCCTTGTGTGATTAACAGCGATAGTAAAACTATGTGATGTATGTATGTGACAAGTTCCATAAGGGAACCTTTAACTAATAAGTATATGTTATGTATGGAGAGGAATCCGGTCATTCCGGTCGCGCGTGTTGTTTGGGAGTTAATACATATATGAGAATTAACTCCCATCCTGTTATGTTAGGGTTGTTTTCCTTCATTGGATTTCGACCTCCCACTAGCTTAGCCAAAGCTTACCTACCCGACCTCCACATCGGGCTAGGAGGGAAATTATGTATAATGTTGGTGGGGGTCGGAGCTAAGTTCGCTTCGACTCCCTCTTTGATATGTTACGGTTGTTCTTCCTCCTTGAATTACAACCACCCACAAGCTTAACCAAGGCTTACCTACCTCATCACTATTGGAGCTAGGGGGAAATTGTATGTTGTGTACGGTCCTATATGAGGCCGCCACTCAAGTAAAGAAAATGTATGTATGTTGTGCTCGGGCTTATATCACCCCGGCACTCCCTAAGTGAAGTTATGTACCCTAAGAAGAGTGAAATTAAGTTGTGTATGTTATAAAGTGAAGTGTGTTGTTATGTGGTGTGCTAACCTTGTGTTGTATTCTATTAATGATGTTTGCTTATAAGCATGATATGTGTGTGAGTTTGTGCATGTTTGAAAAAATCAACCGCATGCTAAGACGACAAATAGTTGTGCGTGGCCCGGTAGCATGCGGGCTGCGGGATTACCATACCAGCAAAGGTGCTGACCCCCTTTGGGGGCTCCCATACTTTTCAGGTACAAGGAACTGGAAGCCGTTCGAGAGTAGGACGGGGTAGTGTATGTGGTAGTCATGAGATTGTGGATGTATTATAGGCGTAGTAAGACCGAAAATGTATCGGCGTTAGTTGGTAATTACTCGGTACAGTTGTAAGTAAGTGTATAATGATGTTGGACATGGAACGGGATTAATGTGTAGTTGCTCGGGAGTTTAGTCCATCAGACCGGTACAATGTATGTATGTTAGCCTTGTTAGCCACGTGGGTGGCTAACGGCGTGTAACACCAAAGAGTTAAGTTATGTTGTGAGTTATGATTCCGCTGCGATATGTTGTTAAGTGGTTGTTAGTAGTTGGGGTGTTACAAAAAGTGGTATCAGAGCGAAGTATCGCTCTGATGACTGAAATACCGAGCTTAGGAAGTACCGAGTTAAGAGTTTAGTACTTTGGGTTAAGGGTTGAGTGATAGCGTGAGAAGTACGCTAGTTAGGGAACACCAGTGTGTACTGGATACCTACAGTATCCATCCCGCCCTCCACAAACCCTATTATATAACTTGGAAAGAACGCCAGAGAGATGGAAGTCCTCTCTCACTCGGGAATACCCGATCTGGCTGTTATCGAATGTCCTTATAAGTTCGGGGAACCTGTCATACGGTCGAGCCCGAAAGGTGTGGATCCCGAAGACGGTCTCCATTTTAACAATATTAACCGCTCTTGTTAGCGAAAAGTGAAGAATCTTATGCACAAGAGAATGGAATTTCCAGCACCCTGGGTCGACATGCGGAGCAGTCGAGGACAACCAGCTTGCAACGCACCAAGCGTGCAACAGACAAGGAGCGAGATAATGAAACCCGAGACGAGTGTCTACGGGACTACAGATGTTAACTAATACACCAACGGTATACCAACCGATTAAGGAACCACAATATAGTGCGAGGAGGATACGATACTAAGTAAAAAAGGGGTCTCCCAGAATGGGAAACACCCTAGTTAATGGTTATCATGTGAAGACAGTGAGAAGTACCCCGAGGATTGTTGTTAGGACTGCAAGATCAAGTAAGGGCCAGCAAGCCCATTGATGTTGGTGCGGAACTAAACAATACCGCAACCAGTGTGTATTGAACCGAAAACCAGTAAGCATGGCGCACTTGCCATGGCAAGTGCTGCTACAACAAGGTTGTACGGGAAATTTTTAAACAACTACCGGTACTTAGTAAAGTACCATGAAGTTAAGTGAGATCATCATAACCGTGGAAGGGCTTAATGGCCTGACCTCTGTACTTGGAAATGCACCAGTCAGCAAGAAGCTAGACTTGGTTAAGGCAAGGAAACATTGTAAAACCACGAAAATTTTTCTTTCAACCTAAATTTATTTTCAAAACCTCTTTCAAACCCCTTTTATTTCCAACCTTCTTTTAAACCAAACCAGAAGACCTACACCGGCCTCAGCGCCATATGGTAGTTAAGTTTTACCCAGTTACTTTTAATTAACCGGATGGATACCGGTAAACCCAAGGGTAACAACCCGAGGGAATGGATTGAGTTCATAATAATACAACAGTGGATACATTTCCCTTGATTAAGTTCGGGAAGCATGGAATGCATATTATCACAGGATAATATAAGAGGAGTTGACAACAGAATACTTCACCTGGGCATGTGACTGACACTACGAGTATACCAACTGTAATGTGGGACGACCGCACTCCGATGGGAGCTTGTGGGCTTGACAAACCTTCTTATGGGGTAGTCGGGCAAGTAGCAATGTATCAGCAGGGTACCCCACGTATGTATACGAGTGGAGTCTGGAACACGGGAAGTAGTCGACTCCATACTACGGTCTGAAGTAAAAGTCAAGCAAGAGCAATGGGTTACATCGAATGGTGGAAGTAAAGGAACCCAGTTAAGTCAACGAGACTAAGAGAATCAGTAAATTCATTTTAAGGAAATGTTTAAAGGTGAACAAGTGCGGAGCGCACTGGTTGGTAAGTGAAAACAGGGAATAGGTCATAAGGAACCTGAAGGACGAAACATATAGCTGGAGTAAGTACCCAGCCTAAATATGGTGAGGCAGATGCCTACTATGGATACGTTGATGTGCGATGAACGGGATGACTCCCGAGATGATCACTCGAGATATCAATCTCACTGGAGAGGATAATGAATCAGCCAGGAACGCGAAGCAATGTAGTTGATGAAACGTACTCATAAGTGCGAGCCGGATATAATGGCATGACCTAGTAACACCCAGGAACTATCCTTAAAAGGGTGTTTGGGTCAACAATGGTTGAACGAATGACATGGCAGAAACGCAAGGGTTGAAACTAACACCCAGTTTAAACATAAGTCGTCAGGACGAAGTCTGACATCCTTGAAGGAGCATACCATGGAAGGAACGACGACCTTGTCATGGGGCTCGATGCAAATATTGTTCGAAAGGTAAATGTGTGTGGACAGCCTACAGTGAGTAGAGCTCGAGGCAATAAGGCCTAGAAGCCATAAATGGAATATGTTAAGTAAAATGTTGTTAATTACGGAAGTCTATGTTATATAAGCAAATAAAGCGGATAACGAACCACTGCTTTAAGAGTGGGGGATACCTCTTGATATGTGAGACCGCAATAGCAGTAGTTATGTAAACAGAGTTCAGGGAATATGTTAAAGGTTGACCATGTTGTCATTACCCAAGAATGATGTGAGTAGGAGTAAATCGAAAAGAAGTGTTTGTACCAGTTGCGGAGTAAAGAGTCGAATAGCAACCGCCATAGGTGTGGGATGCTAAATGTGTAATGAACAACGCTCAAGGAGCAGAAAGACTCGAAGAATAACGTATTCAGCAACCAGCCAAATAGTGGCAAAACACAATGCAATGGCAGAAGCTAATATAATAGCGGATGCCGTGTAAGTTAATGTTATACAATGAGTAACCGCACGGGGCGCAGTAAGCGACCGTTGCAGAAGTAGTGTTAAATAATAATGTGGCAAATAAGACCAGTTACGGGTGAAACTCAATGGACATACAAGTACGTGATGATAGACAGACTGAGCAATAAGCCAGTGGTTGATACGATGTGATAAGGAAAAACAGTATAAATTCCTATTGCAATCGCATAAGAGATTTACTGTCAAGAGTTTACGCCTCTGCACTCTGTATGACTGAGTGTTTTGGTATTGCGCTTGCGCGGTAATGATCGAGTGAGATAGCTAGGAAGTTTTGGCAAATGTTAAATGTGATAGAAGAACAAGACTCATGGTGTGATAAAACCGATGCATAAGACAAGCACGGTTGTACCAATCAGAAGGTACTTGGCTGGCATAAGTGACTTCAGTAACACGATTATTAAATATCGGTATGGAATATACCTCAAGTGTTGGAAGTAACTAGCAGAGTACTACACAATACGTAGTAGTTCAAACCCAACCGACAATAAGTCGGAAGTAGTCAAGTTAAACACTGTGAAATACATAGCAATACATACAGTAAATTATCATGAAGATGAATAGAAAGGTTGTAACTCACCGAGTTCGCTCATGGTAAGTGATACCACGCGTCGGCTGAGAAACCGTTATTACCAAGATGAAGGTGATAATCGGGGATATACAATACAGTAAGAATAATGTATGGGGGCAAACTAAGCCCTAAAGTTATTAAGAGTTGCGCAGCAGAAACTGGTGAACCAGTGATGCAAATGTTGAATGCCAATAGTGAACAGGAGTGAATGGCAAATTAATGATGCCTAAAAGCCTCACAGGCCAGAATCGAAACCAGTTAAGAGTCAAAGTAAACTCTAGTGAGAATTCTTGGTTAGGGACTAAACCACCAATATGGCTAAGATCCTCAAACCAGAACATGTCGTATGATAAACCGCGTGGAGGTAAAACACTTCACGACGGTAAAATGTCCAAAATCAATGATTAAGTGATTGATTACGTGGGTGTAATCCATTTTAAGGGGGGTAGAGCGCAGAACCACTTAATGTCTTTTACCGTACAAGTGTACGTGAACTATGATGTGCATAGCACAAAATGATTTGTTTGATGATTGGTGCGTGTGTTACATAAACTTACGCATTCAGTCATGGTTTAATTATGGTAATTGCGCACTGAAGATGCGAATACCATTGTGACAAGGGTGTTATTCTGTTAAGAGATGTGTGAGAGTACAAGCGTAAGGGAGCAAAGAAACCCCGGGGAACTAAACCCCGACTACGTATGTTCATACAACACTAAATGTAAAACCGTGTATTGTATTTTTATAAAAGCATATATATATATATATACAGTATTGTGATTTATGAAGAGGTGTGACACCAACATGGAACCTAGTGAGAATTAAATTCCCTAGGTAACTTGATTTAAATTAAATCTGGAAGATGATTGATGGACATAGTTCCACCCCTAGGAGATGTAATGATTATAACTAGATGGATTAAAAGATAGAAAATGGATATGTTTGTATCAGCTGTTGTTTGAAAATGAAGTGGGAGGTGAAACTTGATTATCATGAGATCAAGGGAAGCCGAACACAAATTGGGGTGGAAAGATAGTTCAACACTGATGCTGATCACATTGGGGTTGGATGATTCATGAAACTCCCTATAAGTGGTCATAAATAATCACAGCAAGAATAAGATGCAATTAACAATAACTGGACTTGGAGTTGTGTGGAGCTTTCAAAAGAATTTAAAATTGGATTTCAAATTTGCAATTGGTATTTTCTAGACTTCAATAAATATTTTTAAGATTCTTCAGTGGTATTTTCAAAGGAAGGACTACCTTTGTGTGACCTTGTAAAGAATTTTCAACTAGTATCCTTCCAATAAAGGATTTCATTATACTTAACCTCATAGAGGGTATTTTCCTACTACTTGCTCACGAGCTGAGGACGTATGAGCCTTTGTCTTAGGACCGGTGACATGAGAAGTATATTTTAAAGATGTATGCAATTGTTTTGATCTCCCAAGGGAACGGGGACCAGAGTGTCCATTGCGACCGGTTCTACGGGATCACAGTGTATATGTACTCTACATGGGTCTCGAACTCATGAAGAGATGGAAAAGGAATTTCTGGTTGATATACATGCTAAGACATGTTGTGTGGTATGTGTAATAATTATTATTTTGGACCTTGAGCCCTAATGTGGTTAAGTTCAGAAGGTGTTATGTTACCCAGACCTATGTGTCTGAAGGTTGTTATGTTATCAAGACCTACGAGTCTAAATGTTGTTATGTTACCTAGACCAAGAGTCTAAGGGTTGTTATGTATGTGCAAATGTTGTTAAGGTACCCGGACCATTCAGTCCGAGGATACTATGTAAGTATGTTATGTCATGTTATGTATGGATGTGTATGTGTTACCCGGACCGTTAAGCCCGAGGTTGTGATGTAAGTATGTTTGTTATGGAAGTTTTATGTTACAAGTAACCCCCGCATTCTAACAAATAATGTGTGGGAAGTGTGAACTTCGGGGACGAAGTTCTGTTAAGGGGGGTAGATTGAAATACCCCAAACCTTAACGCGTTAATTAACCATATAATTATAATTTTCTAAGGCTAATTAAGTCCTTAAGATCATTGGTGAAGAAATGAAAACCAAAAAGAAAAGAAAATGCGTAAAGGTCACGAAACGTGAAAACGCGTATTTAATTATTTTAGGAGGTACATAACCTTTATTAGGGTTATAAATATATTTGTATACCTTAATTACACATTAAGAACATGTGGGAAAAATTCCGGAAGAAAACGGATTCAAATAATGCGTTAAAACGCTAACGGAGTCTTAAAGCGCGTTTCTCGAGAAAACCCGAAAACGTGACCTTAAACAGTTAAATGACCCCGTAAAAATAATAGTTGATTTTGTAACAATAATTAAACATTAATGGGAGTTTAATAACCATTAAAATTAAAGGAATGAGAAAATTCCAGAAAACGGTCCCGGTTAGTGAACAGTGCTAAACCGGGTAAATAAACGAGCGTTCTGTTAAAAGATGAAAAACGCTCCAGCATGTATACATTAGTGGGCCGGTTTTATTTATGTAAGCAGCTCACTCACACATGACTAGTTAACTAATTAATAAAGTAAAAAAAAAAAATACAAACACCACTTATACCCCCACACACTCTCTCTCTCCTTCCTTATCTTCCTTTTTCCCCTCCCTCTCTCTCTTTTTCTCTTTCCTCTCTTTCTTCCCAGCCAGTTCCTTCTTCTTCCCCAAGGCCACCGATTTTTCTCCCTTTCTCCCATGGCTACTTCAACTTCAATGCCATGCCCAAGCTCCATTTGAGCTCCAAATCAAAAACAAATCACATATTCTTCTTCCCCTCATCTTCCTCTATCATCCTCTCTTTTCGAAATTTCAAAAGGATGAAGTTGACCTCCATGGGTTTTCCCCATTTGAAGAGAAAATGGCACCAATGTGATGCTTGGAGCTTCCTCTTCCTTCTAAGGTAAAAATTTCCAAGAAAAACTCATTTTTCCTTCATCTCTTGGTGTAATCGATTTTTCACCATTTTGATACCTTGTTTTTCTTCTTGTTCTTGAGCTCCAAATTGACCCTTCAATGGTGGAGTGATTTCCTTCTTGATTCAAGGGTGAGAATCCCTCTTAAAAACTTCAAAAAGGTAAACCCTAACTTTGTGTTCTAGCCCTTTTATTGAATTGAGATATTCCAAGGGTTTAGATATTTAATTAAGTGTGTTTGTGTGTTCTTGGATGTTGGGATGGAGTTTGGAAACTCCATCCCTTCTGGACCGATTTTTGGAGAAGATGAGGAGCAAGAGGTGAATTTAAGAGACTTGTAAAATTAAGGTAAGAAAACTACCTTAAACCTTGTTATAAATTGTTAAAGTGTTTGGGATGGGTAAACAAGTTAATGAACCCAAATTGTGGATTAAAATTTGTGTTGTGATGTGTTTAGTTGGTTTTGGAGAGGTTTGTGAATAAGGGTTGAATTGAGGGCCTTAAGAGCCAAATGTTTGAGGTTGTGGTTATGTTGTTGT
This sequence comes from Limonium bicolor, assembly GCA_023374045.1. Taxonomy (NCBI): domain Eukaryota; kingdom Viridiplantae; phylum Streptophyta; class Magnoliopsida; order Caryophyllales; family Plumbaginaceae; genus Limonium; species Limonium bicolor. The sequence goes on along the minus strand of CM041777.1, from coordinate 118,831,678 downwards.
TGATGAGATTTGAGGATTTGTAATGTGCTGTTAGGACCCTTGAAAGGGTGTGGCTAGATTAGGGATGAGAAGATGTATATTGATGAAATGGAGATGTAAAGTTTATGGGGAGGTTATGGCAAAAATTTAATGGAAAATGAGTGCTTGATGATGGATTGATGGATGAGAGAACTTAGGTATTGAATTGGGTTGTTTGATGTTGAATAGAGTGGAGTGTTGGACTTGTAATGGTGGATAAATAATGGAGATAAGAGAGTGCAAAATCTGTAGCATGATGGTGAGGAAACACTTTTGGCATAGTGGTTATCATAATTATGAAACACCACTTGGAGGAACTAAAGAGAAAACATTATAAGTGTTAGGGATTTTGGTAAGAAACATTGTAAGTGTTTGTGGAGTTATAAATTGAGTTTTGTGGTTGTTGTATGAAGGGTAAATGTGCCAAATGATGTTAGAACACATTAGGAGGCTTGAGGAGAAGTTTGGAAAAGATTGGACAATTTTGGGCAAATTCTGGTGGCGTCCGACCCAGGGGTCCGACCCACAGTTGGGTCGGACGGCCTCTGTTTGGTCACCCGTGAAGCTTCTGTAATGGTCCGACCCAGGCCGTTGGGTCAGACATGGGTCGGACGGGAGAAAATAAAACGCCGGAAATGTTTCTTAATGGTCCGACCCAGGCCGTTGGGTCGGACATGGGTCGGACATGGTAGAAGTTTTGGGACCCGAAGGTTACTGGAAGGGTCCGACCCAGAGGTGGGTCGGACGGTGGGTCGGACAGACCAAAACCTAAAAAAAAAAATTGAAAAGAAAATGACAAATGTAGTTAACCCTAGGGGGTATAATGAAGGTAATCTAGGGTAAGCTTAGGCATTTAAAACATGTCCTATGACCATGTAAAATACTTAGTGAAGCTTGAAGTTAAGTAAATTAATTAACCGATATTATAAATCATGTATAGGAACTACGTTTGGTGGGACTCGTACGCAGCAAGGGCCAAGGTATGGTTTTCTTGCAACCTGTGTCCTACCGGATTACACCGGCTTGCATGCCAATGTGTTTTTCTGTGTGTTTGCCACCTTGCAAGATAAAGCATGAAATGAGTTTACAGTAATTCATTATTGTGGCGTAGTTAATTCTGATACCGCTTAACCTTAGTTATGTATTAAATAATAGTTAACCGACCTTAGGTCCACATAAGAGATCGGTATTCGGAATAAACGTCCCAACCCACGGGAACGTTCTAACTGCGGCTATCCGTGTGTTAGTGTATGTTGTGATTATGTGTGTTGTATGTGACTTGTTTAGTATGGAGATGTCGTTGGACACTGTTATCCGTGTTGTTGACATGGGATGTGATTTCCCTTGTGTGATTAACAGCGATAGTAAAACTATGTGATGTATGTATGTGACAAGTTCCATAAGGGAACCTTTAACTAATAAGTATATGTTATGTATGGAGAGGAATCCGGTCATTCCGGTCGCGCGTGTTGTTTGGGAGTTAATACATATATGAGAATTAACTCCCATCCTGTTATGTTAGGGTTGTTTTCCTTCATTGGATTTCGACCTCCCACTAGCTTAGCTAAAGCTTACCTACCCGACCTCCACATCGGGCTAGGAGGGAAATTATGTATAATGTTGGTAGGGGGTCGGAGCTTAAGTTTGCTTCGACTCCCTCTTTGATATGTTACGGTTGTTCTTCCTCCTTGAATTACAACCACCCACAAGCTTAACCAAGGCTTACCTACCTCATCACTATTGGAGCTAGGGGAAATTGTATGTTGTGTACGGTCCTATATGAGGCCGCCACTCAAGTAAGGAAAATGTATGTATGTTGTGCTCGGGCTTATATCACCCCGGCACTCCCTAAGTGAAGTTTATGTACCCTAAGAAGAGTGAAATTAAGTTGTGTATGTTATAAAGTGAAGTGTGTTGTTATGTTGGGTGTGCTAACCTTGTGTCTGTATTCTATTAATGAATGTTTGCTTATAAGCATGATATGTGTGTGAGTTTGTGCATGTTTGAAATAAATCAACCGCATGTTAAGACGACAAATAGTTGTGCGTGGCCCGGTAGCATGCGGGCTGCGGGATTACCATACCAGCAAAGGTGCTGACCCCCTTTGGGGGCTCCCATACTTTTCAGGTACAAGAAACTGGAAGCCGTTCGAGAGTAGGACGGGGTAGTGTTTATATGTGGTAGTCAGGAGGATTGTGGATGTATTATAGGTGTAGTAAGACCGAAAATGTATCGGCGTTAGTTGGTAATTACTCGGTACAGTTGTAAAGTAAGTGTATAATGAATGTTGGACAGGGAACGGGATTAATGTGTAGTTGCTCGGGAGTTTAGTCCATCAGACCGGTACAATGTATGTATGTTAGCCTTGTTAGCCACGTGGGTGGCTAACGGCGTGTAACACCAAAGAGTTAGGTTATGTTGTGAGTTATGAATTCCGCTGCGTTATGTTGTTAAGTGTGTTGTTAGTAGTTGGGGTGTTACAATGGGAGTCGATGTCTTAACCGGTTCGATTCTCTTTGTATGTTATGGTTGTTTTCCAATTTGGTTTCCAACCTTCCCTTTAGCTTAACCAAGGCTATTTTACTGACTCACGTCGGGCCACAGGGGCATACTATGTTTGTTCGGTGTGCTTGGATCACAATATCCGAGGCACCTTGTGTTAAGTTATTCGTTCAATCTAACCGGACGGTAACGAGTTATGTAACGAGCTTGGCATGGGTTTGGAAACATTCTCTAGGCTCTCCATGGGATCTAATTGTGTTGGTTCGTTTCCTAAAAGGATTCGTTCTTGTATATTATGTGTGATGTTGTTGTGCAATATTCTTGTTGTGATATATATGTTGTATGTTCAAAATGAATGCCATGTCATCATGACAATTAGTTGCGCGTATCCCGGTAGCCGATGGGCTGCGCGTTAACCATACCAGCCAAGGGTTGCTGACCCCCTCGGGGGCTCCATATTTTTACTGCAGGATGAGGATCGAGGAAGCGGAATGGCTATAGATTCTAGGCTGCAGGAATACTTTTGGTTAGTTTTGGATGTTGAGCCCGGGGTGCGCCTGTGCTCCCGTGGCGATATATTTTTGGTACCGTTTGTATTACAGTGACGGTCGTTGAAAGTTCACAGTGACAGATTGTGGTGTACAGTTTACAGTTATGGATGTAGTTACAAACTCGGTATTATGTTAATGTATTAAAGGTTATTAGTTCTATGCTCGGGAGTCTGATCATCAGACCGATACGCTTGTATTTATTCTGCCTTGTTAACCACGTGGGTGGTTAACTGTGTTGTAGCACCGAACCGTTTAGTTATTGTTTAGTTGTTATTTCCGCTGCGATTTCGATTATGGTTAAGTGTGTAGTAGGGGTGTTACAGATATACACATATATGCACACATTTAAATGTTTATATATAGTTGGAGAATTTAAAGTATTAATCTAAAGGCTTAGATTTTAATTCTAATCCATGAATGGATTACTAGATGACTAGGGACAAGCGGGATAAGAACTAAAATTGGTTAAATTGATTAGTCATTTTAACTGGACGTGCAAGGTTGAGCTCGACCCTGGCCAGGTCAAGCGACACTACGCATAAATTGGGGTGAAGGGGTAGTCCAACACCTACGCTGATCACGTCGGTGTTGGATGATTCTCGAAACCTCCTACAAGTGGACACACAAACTACAAATAGATGTGAAATTTTATAAGTCGGATTAGGAAAATGCGAAGGAAGCGATATGAATGTTAGATGATAAAATGGTATAGAATACATGGATATATGATTCGTACATTAGAGGGTAAACACAGGAGCATACAAATATGTGAGGACTTGAAATGAGGTGATGTCACAAATAACCTAATAGTTACTACATAAAATATATACTATCGCAATCAAACGAAAAAGGTAACCCGTAATAGTCAAATATTTTAGTTCCTACGAACAATGGTGATGATAAGGAAACTAAACATCCTATGTTAAATGGTTTTACATTCATAGAGAGTTTTAAAGTGTAAAATTTCGAATGAAACTAATTGAGGTCAATCGGGAATACCAATGCCATAATTTGACTGAAAACCAGGGTTACTTAAAGACAAAGAAAGGTCTAAGTTGGCTGTACACATTAAGGGACAAAAATAGGTATCAATGCTAGGAGAGTAAACTAGCTATATACATATGATTATGAGCGGTAACATAAAATAAACATGACGTTGTAACAATGGCACGTTTGTAACATTGAAGAAATATTAAGAACTAAAACGTTACTGCTGAGCATATATGAATATAAGCCAAAAGGGAAGCTAAAATTCAGACGCTTAAAGGTGAATATGCGAATATACGAAGACGTGAACGCATAAATACCGCGGCAGACATGCACTATAAAATAAATAAACCTACACGACGCACTTGCCACACTAAGTGCTGCCCTAATAAATAGTTATCCGACCTCCAAAGAAAATGAATAGACAAATTGCAACTCACCTAGACCAAGTATAAAATACCCCATACCCGTCAAGAGACCTTTACTCCTAAATTAAAAGGGTACAATAAAGCCATCCACTACAAAGGAGTAGAAAAGGAAAACTAAGCCCGAGGGTTAGCAGAGTCGCGCAGCGGAAGCTGGTGGACCCAATCTAACACCCTCCAGTTGAATAACAAGTGACTTCTCGGCCAATACCTTAGACCCAGAGAGGCTAAACTCGAATCCGTTTGTTAAGGCCATTGATGAGATTATACTGCGAGCTACATCGCATAGAAACTAGAATACTCCATGAGAACTAAACACCTAGAACCAAGGTTCAAGGATGATATAATAAGGATTACGTGGGCGTAATCCATTTTTAAGGGGGGGGGGGGGGTAGACGTGTTTCGCTTTTACTGTTTTGTTGCTCGCATGTGGTGTTGTTTTGGATGCTACATGTGTGAACTGTGTGTGGAATGATTTGAATGCATAGTGGTTACGAAAGAATGACTTGTCCTCTTGATTATATATGAGTACAGTTGATGAATATTACTGGTACATTGGAATATCATTGAGAACTTGGTGAAGCCACAGATGTGGCGTGGTGCTTATAAGCATAAATGATGAAATAGAACTGTGGAATTGCGGGACATGATCCCCTATTTAGAGAGAGCGAATTCGGGACTTGATCCCTTCACTATGTGTATTCCTACAACCACACGTCGGTTGGTAGGTCTGTGTGTATGAATTGCGCAAAATTGTGTGTATTGTATTAGATGTGCACTGTGCGATGAATGAATGTTGTGTGCCTTTGGTTTACACCTCAGCTCGGTACATATACACTGCTAATACCTTGGACTACTATTAGAACTTGTGTGAAGCCATTAATATGGCAAAGTGCTTATGGGTAGTGAGAATTATGGTATATGGGACTTGATCCCTTGGTTAGCGTGAATGAATACGGGACTTGATCCCAGGAATTAACGAGAAGGAAAAACATCGGTTAGAGAAGAGAGACTTCGGGACGAAGTCTCTTTTAAGGGGGGTAAGTTGAAACACCCCTAAACAAATAAATACGTAAAATCATAAACGTGTGAAGATTATCCAAGAATAACACGTTACACAATTCGTACATGTGATAATGCATGAACAATTAAATTGAGTACGGACATATATAGGTTCAAGAACATGACAACGTGACATATTAATACAGTCGCGTACATATATGTATATGCATATATGAAAATACATATGCACAACGTTACAATATTACAACTTTGTATATATAACTAAAACGCGACAAAATAAAATAGTCGTACATATATATATGTATAGGCATAATTAATAACGTGACGAGATAAAATAGTCGCGTATACATATATATAACTGATAACAAGAAATAATAATATAGTCGTATACATATGTACGTGTACAAAAAAAATATATAGACATGTGTTTAGGTACAAAAAAAAGAAGGGCAAAATGCGCTTCTGCCGGGATTTGAACCCGGAACCATTGGTATCTCCTGTGAACGTCTTGACCGATTGAGTTGTGTTTATATTCGGTAGCAAACTGCACCACTTAACTAATAAACCACCTACGAATGTAACTACATAAAAAACTGCTGCTGCCTCCTGTCTCCCACTACCGACATCAAAACGTCACATTTCTTTCTTTCCTTCTTTGAGCAGTACACAGCACAAAGGTGCTCACTTAGTCACATCTTGCCATTTCCAACCCCACCGTACTTATTCTCATCGGGTTGAAGCTAGTGACTCTGAAGGAAGATAAAAAAAACAAACAAACGACGTTATCTGCCCCAGGCCTTCTCGAACAGCACCCGACCCAGAACAAGTAAATCCCACTTGTTAACTTCCTCGTTCCTTCCCCGACAACAATATCTCTTCGTACCCCCTTATCAGTAAGCTAGCAACAGAGCGAGAGAATGGGTAGCATGTGTTCTTATTCCTTGCAAGTTTCATCATGCACTGATGCACAAAGCAGTGGCGCCATCATTCTTCCTACTCTGCACCGGTTAAAAAAAACTAACAACAACGTACAGATTTCGAAGGGATAAAATAACTGCACCGATTTCAAAATTAAAATGAAACATCAAACAGAACATTCTTTCCTTCTGTATCATGCGCATACACACCCATTCGCATCAGTAGGAAAACGTCCCCTGCTCAAGTTTTTATTTTCCGAACAGCACCAGATACCTCACTTGTCAGTTAAAAAAAAAAGAGACCCAACAACAACTGAGGAGATTATGCTCCTCTTTCCTTCTGTTTCATGCGTGCACCCCGGGACCCAAAAACGAGACCCATGCATTCAAGCTGCAGCTTGCTCTTTTTTTTTCTACCTTGGGCGCTAACTCCCTTGCTCCCAGCGCATGCCCACTCTCCTCTAATTCTTGCGCATACTTTAAGGGAAAAGCACGTGAATGCTTCATCTTCTACACTGACTGGCGAGCAGCAACACAAGTGCATCAGCACTTCTTCTGTTTCTATTTTGACCAGTAACCAAACTCTCCGTTCACCTTGCTTCATTCTCCCACGGTAACTACAGCAACCAATCCATGTTACTTGCTGGATTCATCAATAACGGCAAACATTTTTCTTCCTCTGCATGAAACCAACACGGTGAGCATGCATTTCTCTCCCTCGACTACTGAAGCAAACATACCACAGCAAGCTCTCCTCACTCCGCCTTGCCTCCTCCTGTCTATTGCAGCTAACAAAACTTCCTCAGCAACTTAACTCATTCGCGGTATATCAGCAGAGGGAAAGGATCTAAAACAGAGGCAAGAAACTGGTAAGCCTCTTCCACCTGAGCCTCAGCGCATGCGTTCTTTTTCCCCATGCACTCCTTGTTCACCCCGTCCTCTACCCTCTTGGTTGGAGAAGACAGAAGCAGCCCCACTATAATCACTCACGATCACAAGCAGCTACTGGGAAGCAAGCAACCACCTGGTCACGTTAAGCGCAGCACAACTCCATGCAGGCTCGGTATTAATTTCCCATTTTCTGGGCAAGTAAGGCACCGCCTTCCGGTCCACGTTCCATGCCTCTAGTAGCAGTATAGTGGTTTCTTCTCCCTCACCCAAGGCCTAACCTCTTCCTGACATACAGTCGGTGGCAAACAGAAGTAGAGGAACTAAATAGAGGTAGGTATACGGTGACCTGATGCTGCTCTGCCTCGTTCTCCTTCTGAACGTACATAGACATCTCCTCTCCTGCTCACCATATTACATATTTGTAAGGCCTACACCTCACTCTTGGAAGCTCCAAGACGCGGCTAGAAGCGCATGTACTGGGGAGCTTCATGCTTGGTACTTCTCGGTAAGAAAACAGGCATGTGTCACACTTTTAGTTTTTTTTCTTTTCCGTCGCCTTGCTTGCGTCTGAGAGCAACTTCACATTGACACTTCCCTCCTGTTTTGTTACGTTTGCAACTCGCCCCATCCCAACCTCACTGTCGAATTGAAACCAGTACGAGGATACTACGTAGAAGGGCGGGGGACTAGTCGACTTTGTGTCAGTCTGCTCTAGGTTTTCGTGAACAAAAACCGGCGACACTCGAACATGCCGGGAAGAGGACGTAGGAACCAGGTAACTTAACCGCAAAAGGAATTCATAACATTATAAGCATGGTTAACCAGAGTGATATGTACGGGGTAACAACGACATTTATATATGCATATGATCATGTGAGCTTATAATGCGGAACTGATAACAAATATATGTATGCATTGCGTACTCGGTAATGGATAGATACATAAGTGTGGCTCTGAATTGATTTGAGGTGGCCATAAGATAGGATGGAGAGGATTGAGGTATATAATCATTAAGGCTAACACGAAATCAATAAGTAATCCGAGTTAGGAAGGGATGAGAGGTTGATATACATATACATACAGCATATGAGGTTACGTGTGGCTAATGACGGTTATATACGTATGTATGCATTGTATCGGGTTTAATATACATAACAAAGTGACGTGCATGTATATATATATATATATATACGTAAGGCTGAATTATAACTTGTATCCAAACAATGGATGTGAACATGTACGAATGGGCATTACCATGAGTTGAGAATACGAAACTAATGGTGGTTATGAATTAGGATTGGAATATATATATATATATAGTAATAATAATGAAAAAAATAATAACATAATTCAATAATTAATCACGTGTGTATGATTATCAATAGTAAGAATATGTGAGGGAATGGAGTAAAGACTAAAAAAAAAATTATGTATAAACCGTGAACTTTGGTTGAATTTGAAGACATTATAATGCCCCTATAAAAATGTATTTTCGTGCTATTTTTAAGGCCATATATGTAGGCCATGTGAAAATAAGTGTTTTGTGATTTTAACGGTCATTAGCAAATTTAGGGAGTGATTTATGAGGATATATGAATTCTGATGCAAAACTATCATACTAGCAATTTGGGAACATCCTAGAAAAAGATCTAGACATATTCATAAACTCGTATTATAGCTCAAACGAATTTTTAAAACCCCATAGAGGAAAATAATATATATATAATAATATATATATATATATATATATATATATATATATACATATATATATATATATAGACTATATACACCAATATAAAAAATTAAATCATAATGAGGTCCGAATATAATACAAATTAAGTATAGAGCACGTATGGTAAATGAGACCGAAAGGAATGATTTTTGGGAAATTTTGTAAATATGAAATAGAAGTATGAATTTTATAAAGCAAAAAGGAGTAAATTATTTAACTAGGAAACTATGGGGGTATCTTCGTAAATACTATCAAGATTGGTCAAAGAATAACTTAAGTGGTCACCCTTGACCACCTATGGAGGTTGACCAAATAAGATGATAAGGATAACTATTCTAAGTATCTAAAGGGACATTAAGTCAAAAAGAATAACAAAAATTATTATTATGGGGATACATGTAATTATCGAAAATTTTGGGCCATGGATGGAAATTCAAGTATTTGAGGGGATTAGTATATAAACCTAAAAAGGGTTTGGAAATTTAAGTGATAATATAAATTAATTAAGAGGTATAATCTGAGGTTTAAATAATTAAAGTGTTAGTTATAGAGAAAGGGGGCTATGGTGTAATTATGAGGAAAATGTGGGTAAATGGTCAATTTGGATAAACTTGTTGCAGGTTGGTGCTTAAGAATACCCTAAAACATTAGCTAGAGGGAAGAACTTAGTTAACGTGTAAACGACAATGTAAATGTCCCAAGAGTTGATAAAGTCCAAGGTTAATACTTGGAAAATTTCTAAGGGACTAGTATAAGTTGAACACCCAAAAATTTATCTAAGGGATTACACCTGATAAAAGGGGATAAACTAGGATAATGTCACTACGGTCGTTGTATGCAACCATAAATTGACAAGTTGCTCTAATTAACTTTAGGGCCGCTACGAACGCCAACCGGGACCCCGTGTGTGAGACAAATTTTGCTTCTGATCCAGGTATGGATATGTGTGGTCCGTATGTTGCTGTGTTACACGGCTTGTTTGCTGTGTGCTTTGTTTGACAATGACCACAAGACTAAAGCATGAAATTGGATTGCTTGTTTTAACTTGCTTATATGCCTATGCTATTCTTGTTGCATATTATTTGCGCGCACACAGTAGTTTAGTCCCTTCTCGTTTATGGAACTTTGAGGTGGAGCATGATGAACTACGTAAACAAAACAAAAGAACTATACAAAGAGAAAACTCCTCTCAAACTATAGAGGACTTCTAACGACACCCACTATGGTGTCAAGCTATTAATGGTAATGATGAGTAAATACCAACTGGTGAAATATGAGAATAACCCGGGAAGACAACATCTCGGGCCGCGCGGTATGGATGCTCGGGAGTTGGTATCTGCATCAGATCCTTCGACTATCTATGGTGGAACATATTTTGGGGGTCCCTGGGTGACCCCGCTTTCTCAGCATATCCGGAGGTCTAGAGGTGACCTCGCTTTCTCGACCCTGGGTGTCAGGAATGGGGGATGGCAATTGGTGGAGCATTATCCTGGAGTCTAGAGGTGACTCCGCTTTCTCGACTTACGACGTTGGGAATGGAGGAATTTGCTATGGAGGAGACGTCCTCCAACTTGCGGTGATAAAAGAATTTACAAATAATCCTTAAAGAAACAAGGAAAGATTGGCACCTACATGATATGGTCACGGGATCTAATTATATCCCCAGACTCGGTGCAAGGAAAGAGGAAGAAAATACATATTATGGGAACAAGAGAAAAGAAATGAAAACACCCAACACTCGAATGATCCCATAGTGAGGATCATGGGCATAACATACCTATGCACATGTCTTATTATTTACATGATTGTTGTTGCTATACTAGCAGCTTGTTGTGCTTGGTTGTGTGTTTGATGTGCTATGTTGCCAGCCTGGTATGCTTGGTTGTTTGTTGATATTGCTATGCTACCTTTAAGTGTGTATGATATCATGGTGTGTTGTGGTGTGCTTTACTGCTTTATTATAGCATGTAAATTGGACTTAATAATATTCGACCAAGTAGTCGTGTAGCCCGGCAACATACGGGCTACTCAGCGTAGTTTGTTGAGTCCTTTACAACCCAATTTTTTTTAGGTAATGTGCCGGATGATAACGGAGCGTAGGCGGGATGGCTATCATGGGGGTACTGAAATACCCCTAAATTAATTTAAATTAATTTAGGGGATTTCTTTTATTAAACCTTTAATGATACTATTAAGTATTAAATTATTATATTGAGTTATGATTATTAAATTATTATATGGAATTATGAAAATTTATTTAGGGGATTCTCTTATTTAACTCTAAAGAATACAATTAAATATTTAATTATTATATATTATTATATAGTATTATGAATTTAATAACAAGATTTATAAGTCAATAAATCTTGGAAAAATTCCTGGATCCTCCAATTATATTATAAAGATTTTAGTAATATTGGGAGCATTGATTTGGGACATAAAAGTCAATATAAAATCCTAGAAACCTTAGAGCTTATTAAGCCTTGCTAGGGTTGACTTTTTGAGAATGGTCAAACTAGGCCGTGAAATCTATACCAATAAATAGGTTACGGAAAACCATGAAGATCGATAAAAAGAACGTTAAAAACGGATCATCCTAGCCAAAGTTATGATCAAATGAAGTTTAGAGCCAAAATTTTGATTAAGGGCTGACGTGGCATGGCCAGCTGACTCATCGCCGCCTCGGTAATCGCGCCCCAACACTTAGACAGATTTATCTCCTATATTCCCGGAACAGAAAATCAGGTTTTGCCCTATCTTGTGACCTTCATAACTTTTTCATCTTACGGAATTTTTGAGTGTCGTCTTCTTTTTTGCCTTCTCCTACATTCCCTCTAAACAACCATAACTCACACAAACCCTAACTCGTTCTAGATCAACCGGAAATCTGAGCCAAAGTAGCCACCCTGCGAAAACCGAAACTGCAGCTCCAGTTTTTCCCTTCGAACAGGTAACTTCGATCAGCCATAACTTCTTCGTTTCTCATTCAAATTTCATGTTCTTTAGCTCGTTTTGAAGAAATCTAATTCCTCTAAAACTTTTATGTTGATGGCCTAAGCCAATTCCCAACCGTTTGGAAGAACAAGGCGTCTAAAGTCTCGGTTTCGCCATCACATAAAATCACAGTTTTCTTTCCAGAAAACGCAAGGCAAACTCGCAACTTCTAGCCTCGATTTCTTTCTGTGTGTTGCGAGTTAGGATTAGTTCTTGTTATCAATATGTAGATCTAAGTTTACTCTTTCGATTGAGCCCTTACACATAGCCTAACTCGATTTGTACTGCAAGTTATAGGTCCTCAAAGTGGGCTTCGTGAACTGCTCGAAAGTTCGAGTTTTCCAGATTTCCCGAAATCGAATCCCTCTGTTTTTGCAACTCCGGTGAGTTTCCGATCAAATTGCTCCGATTTTGCTGTTCGTAGTCATGTTACCGGCCTAACCCATGTCTCAATTTAATCAAGGGAAAATTACATCCCACACCCATGGGGTTTGGCCTAATTTCACAAACCACCCATATGGTTTAGGAAATTAAATTGTCCACCCACGAGTTTTTCTCCGTTTTTCATCCGTCACAAAATTACTAAATTCTGTTAGTGTATACCACGTGGCTGTTTATAACTTGTCCCCACCATGCTGACTTGATATTTATTTTAACCCAAATTTTGTTCCCTCATTCATTTCCCGTCACCCTTCTTCTCGGGTCTGTTCTCCCTCCCGCATCTTCTTATGCAATTCTTCCCCTTCCTTTTTCTATCGATTCTTCCCCCACTAAAATATACTTGTCGCTTACATGATCTCCTTTTTGTGATGATTTCTTTTTTAGAATTTTTAATCTTCTTTCTTCAATCTTTGTCGTATTCGGTGAGTGGAAAAGTAAAATTATTCATGGCCTCTTCTTTCTTCCCATTTTGACGATTGTACCCTAGATATTTCCTCTCTCTCACTCCCTCTTCTCAAAATTCCAGAAAATTGTGATGAATATTGGAGCAAGAAGAACCGCCTGATTCAATTCCAAACTCAATGAACCCACCACCATCCTCCTGCGATTCCTGCTATAAATACCCTTTTTTCCTCAAGCACTGACGCTCTTGTTTGTGACACTTGCGGGATACAACCCATTGTTCTATATTCTACGCCGGGAATGGATCGTTCTGCTAGACTCGTGGGTTGTCCAACCATGTTGAGGATGATGTTGCCGACGCTGCTTCTGATATTTCCAGTTATGGTATCTTAGAGTTAGAATAGTGTTTCTCTCGATGCCACTGCGACTGAGATGGCTGGTCTCTGGGATTCAATTTGGAATCACGCTACTTCTATTATGGGGATATGGTGGTGCCAAGTGGGAATCGAAGTGAAATGGGGTGATTTGGGGAAGATATGGATTGAATTCCGTGTTTAGCAGTTGATTGCACATGGGAGAAGAGATTCGATGAGAGGTGGTCGTGTGGCTCTTGTTACCAGGACGGAAGAACAATGTTAGGGTTGCAAATGGGGAATGTTTTTCCAACCCAGATTAGAGAGGAGATAAAGTAGGTGAGTCACAATACTAAGTCCGCCATGTCAGCAACATTTAAAACGACTCTGATGCCACATGGACATTACTAACAGAATTTACTAATTTTGTGACGGATGAAAAACGGAGAAAAAACTCATGGGTGGGTAATTTAATTTCCTAAACCACATGGGTGGTTTGTGAAATTAGGTCAAACCCCATGGGTGGGGAATGTAATTTTCCCTTTAATCAATTACGTTTTAGATTAGGAGAATTTGTTAGATTTGTTTTCGAATCGTATCATGTATCCAATATGAACCCTAACCTCGAACTGAATTCGAAATCCACTGAATACTGCATTATAATTGGGGAAATTAGCATCATTAGATGTAACACCCCAACTCAATCCAAATGTGGTCTCGCAACTTAACAGTATATATATACACATGTCACAGCGGAATTCTTTACAATCCAGGACCTTGCCACAGTCGGACTACAGAATATACGAACATTAGTCTAACAACCTTAACCATTTACATAACCTTCTTACAACCCACTCACAACCTATACATCTTACTAACTCAAATTGCCATACGAGTGTACATGCACAACTCGTAGGCCACACTGATCCCTTAACAGCTGTATCCTCTTCTTACTCTTGCGACAGCCGCCTCCTGATGTTCACCTGTGTAGTAAAAAGAAGCCCCCGAGGGGTCAGCACGAATGCTGGTACGATCCTCTCATGGCCCCCAAGCTAACGTGGCTACGACGACTAATTGTCGATAGCATGGAGGTTGATTAGATGCACAACATAATAGAAAGTGCAGTAAACAACAACTCAGATATGAACAATCAAAGTTCACACACAATGAACGACTTAAATGCGTTCCCTTAATTAGAGAGTTAGATATTTAACTCCTTAAGTAATGTTCTCTCTTAGTCTTAGTCCATCCTTATCTTACCTCAATCTGATTCTTATCTTAATCTTAGAAACAACCATCCTTTAATCAGGAGTGGATGTAACTTATCTTAATCTTAATAATACAAATCATCCTTTAAAAAGGAATGATTGTAACTTAACTTAATCTTACCTTAATCTTAATCTTAATAATACAAATCATCCTTTAAAAAGGAATGATTGTAACTAACTTAATCTCAATATACAAACCGTTCCTGGAAGGGATTGGTTGTAACTATCTCAGTCTTAGAATACAAACCATTCTTTAAGTAGAAACGGTTGTAACTTATCTCAAATCTTATCTCAATTAAGTCAACCGTTCTTTAATTAGATGGTTGTTCCTTAATTCATTGTTTATCTGTCGGGTCACGTAGCCCTAACCAATGAGTTATCAGCTCCATTGGTTTACATAAACAATATTTGTTAGAATTAGTTGGGCATTTAGGTAGATCCCACTACACCATCTCAGTATGCCTCCCTCCTAAAACAAGAAGTCCGAGGAGGTCGAGTCTTATGTCGACTCTAGGCGACGAGTCCGAGGACAATCATCTTGGAAGACGGTATTTGATAAGGATACCGACTTCCCCCAATACACATGTGCCGGTACCATTCCGGATTCCTCACTCAAGTTCGTTAGTAATAGTCTCAAGACCATGTTTGTTGGTCAACCTCTTTCGGTTCATATCGTCCCTCATTAGGGGGCGTTCCTTATTCTCACTCAATTTCTTACTAAACATTGGTTAGTAAGTTCTCACGGTATGTTGTGTTAGTTTTCAACATCACACAACAATATAATATATATGTATATAATTCCGGTTGCATGCTTATCTTGTTTAGTGAGCACACAAAAACAAATAGCACACAGCCGAGGGACACCTCGTTAGCAAGCAGTCCAAGAAGAACAACTGTACCGTTCACCGTTGGTCGTTCGGCTGCTTACTCTCTTCCGGAGTCCAACCTCCCAAGTCCTAAAACATCATTCAGTTTTAGGTTATCAATCACTTAGCTTAATTCAACTTACTTCTTACTTAACTTACTTAACTTACTTAACCCTTAATGACTCCAACCTAACCTCTTAAGTCTTACAACTTAATCTTAACAAACTTAATCTTAAACTCTTAAGTTTATTACTTAACTTAACTTATCCCTTAAGTTCTTAGGGTCCTAATCATTACCACCCTACCAAAGGTATCCTCATTACCCATTACATTCTTAGAATTCAAATTTCTTTTTTTTTTCTAAGTGTAAGGGTCGACCGACCCACCGACCGACCCAACCCCTGGGTCGGTCCATTACAGAAACTCTTCCGTCTCTCTAAAATTCTCCGACCGACCCAAAGATAAACGCCGACCCAAAACCCTCTGGGTCGGTCCTTTGCCGAAGCATTTTCCTTCGTTAAATTTTGCCCGACCGACCCACCGACCGACCCATCCTTGGGTCGGTCTATTGCCGAAACATTTCTGCTGGTTAGCAAGGTCCCGACCGACCAGAACTGGGTCGGACCCTGGGTCGGTCCACTACAATTTTCCTCTTAAATTGCTCTTCCAATTCCAAACTCTTCCACAAGTGTCCTAATAGGTCCAACACCATCTTGGCACCTTAAACCCACCTTATAACCTCCTTTAAATACCTTAATTCAATCCACCAAAGTCCACCTTAGTCATTATGCATTTTCATTGTAATACGCCAACTTCTTATAATGTTTTTCACTAGGTTTCTAGGTGGTGGTTCACACCTATTGTAATCTCTATGCCAAATGTTTTCTCACCACTATAACATCATCTCCCAAGCATCTCTCACTAACTAAAACTCTTTCAAGCATTTACTAAAAGTTCCTTCACAAGCTTAAGCTTCCACACCCAACACCTTATTTCCTTCCTAGTTGTTTACCAACATTTGCCTAAGTTCTAAATCTCAATTACATTTCTCTATTCCTAATCCCCCAAGGTAATGCCTAAGTCATTACCACTCATTCCAACACTTCATCTTCCTACCCTCTTCATCAAGACAATCTCTAAAACTTCCTAGTACTTCCTTAGTCATTATATTCCCTTAGAACATATCTTAATCACCTTAAGCATCATACCTTCTCCTTAAATTATGCTCAAGTCTTATATTCCTCATCTCATGATTTTGGTGTGCTCAAAACACTCACCCTCCTCTAATTCCTCCTAGACATCTCCAGATCATTCTAACCTCAAGAACCCCTTAGTTAACTCATTCCCACTCAAATTCCTTTAATGCTCCCTATAACCCTAGGGCATATTAACTCACCACCACCACTTAAACACTTTGTTTCTACTCAAATTTCGCCATAGCTCCTCTAGTATCTTATCATTCCCAAACACATTATTTTCCTCATTTAACCATCTCACACACATCAAGTTCTTCTATCATATATCATCACCCAAACCAACGCATTCATAACAACCTCAATATATGCAATAATCGTAAATTGCATAGCACTAAGGCTCTTAAATGACATGGCTCTTAGGCCCTTAATGACTTAAACTTAAACACTGAATTTCCCACATATATAAGCTTTCAACCTGCAAATACACTCATCAATCTCAGAGTAGTTATAATGCTCTTAAATCCACCTTAAACTTATATTACTAACTCATTCTCATTAGCTCCTTATCACAAGTTCATAAGCTTGTTTAAGTTTTTTCCTTAGGTTATATAACCCAATACACAATGTAAGCTCTAAGCCACATTGGTACTTATCTAAAACTCATTCCTTATCTTAAACCACCATTAGGTAAGCATTTTACCTTGTTTTCTCAAGCTTATCTTAATCTCCACCTAGGCCTTCTTCTTGCATAGATCTCGGCCACCACTTAAATTCCTTTGTTCCCAATGTTCTAATCAATATTTAAGGACTCATAGAGTACTAAACATGCACTAACCTCAAGGAATAAAAACCTAGGTTAGAAGTGTTCTAAGGCATAAAAGTGGATGATTACCTTTGAAGTCTCAATGTAGACTTTGGCATTGAATGAGATAGGACATCCACTAGTCCTTGGTGAATAAATCAAGCTAGAACAAGGCATAAAAACAAGGCCCCATGAGTAGAAATTTTCGGCCAGTACAGAATTGATGGAAACATGGTTTTTCTTACATTTCTTTACCTTAAGAGAATGGAGAAGCTAATGAGCTCTTCAAACTGATTTTCCCCCTCAATGGAGTTTTCCATGGCAACCAAAATGGAGCTTTGAAAGATTTGAAAAGATAGAAAATAGGTCTTGACCTAACTAAGAATAATATGTGTTTAGTTTTTTGATTTGGAGCTAAAATGAGCAAGTTGTTGCCAAAGCAAGGTGAAGCAACAATGGAGGCTGGCTGGGCACGGTTTGGAACAGAGAAAACAAGAAGAAACCGGGGTGAAGAAGAAGAATGAAAAAGAAGAGAAGGTAGCTAATATAAGGTATTTGCTTTAATAAAGCAAATAGTACTCTTTACTTATCTCTTCTTTTCTTTTCTCATTTGATGACTCATGTGGTGACTCCCCACCTTAGAAAACCGGCCCCCTACCTTAAATAAGGCTAACATGGTCTTTGTTGACCAATTAATTGACTTATGTGACTTATGTCTTAACTAGCACTAAATGGTTACTATTCACTAACCAAGGCACTAATCGGGAAATTTTGATTTCCCATTGATTTAGACCTCCTAATGTGATACTAATAGTACACATGTTGATAAAGAGTAATGATGGACATTTAGCCACTCAAAACTCAATTTTAAGACAATTTCTCAAAAATGTGCTTTAAGACTTCTTAAAGCACATTTTGTGTTTTAACTTGTTTTCAAGCTTGGTTTTCTTTGCTAATTGATTTAAAATGACCATTAGGATATTACTAAGGTCTTATCATGATATTTGGGTACTCACCCAAGTCTCTCCAAGCTTAGAGCACGTTTTTGCCCTGATTGCCTTTAAGGCACTTTCTTGTGTTTTCCTTGGTTTAAATTGTCTACCAATCTTTCTAAGGCATATTTTAGCCTTAATACATCATGATTTGATGTTTACTTAGCATACTTAGGTTTGGGGTATTTCAATCTACCCCCCTTAAAAGAACTTTGTCCCCAAAGTTCCCATGCATCTTATCTCATTAGAATACATGTCTTACCTCATTCCTTAGATCATATAGATCATACTTATGTATACTTAATCTCATTGGATCATTGGATCCTCCACATTCTTATACTTAAATATCACACAACATGCTTAAGCATGTGTAGCACTCAAAATTCCTTTTGTTCCTTTTGATGATTAAAACATTCGCATAACTTCCGACGTATTCTCCCATGTCACCGGTCCGTAGACAATGGCTCATTCGTCCTCGTCACCATGGGCTAGAATACAAAACACGCTGCTCTCCCCATGTCACCGGTCCGAAGACAAAGGCTCGTGCGTCCTCGACTTCATGGGCGAGACTCAGTAAAAAGGTAATCCTTTTTACGAGGTCATGTGAGGAATAATTCCTCTAATTAAAAATACAAGCAACTCCAATTTCATTTTTTTTATCCTAAGGCCTCTATCCTTAGTGTGATTTACTTGTGACCACTGGTAGGGAGTTTCAGGAATAATCCTACCCTGATGTGATCAGCATCAGTGTAGAACCATCCTTCCACTCCAATTTGTGTTCGGTTTCCCTTGATCCCTAGAAAATCAAGTTCCACCTCCCACGTCATTTTCAAACATCAGTTAATTCACTCATGTCCAATTTTCTATCTTTTTAGTTCTTCTAATCATAATCAATACATCTCCAAAGTGTGGACTAAGTCCATCAAACATTCTCAATTCATCTCTTAGTAACTACCTCCAGACTTAAATTCCTACTAAATTCCATATCAGTCTCATACCACATATCATTACTATATCCTTCCTCATGCTCATATCAAATAATATCTCATAGTGTTATCTTATTCTTATCTCACACATAGTCTCATATCGACTTATACCTCATATATTCCTTATTCCTTAAGTCTCCTTAATCCTCTTCCTTAATTCTCTTAACTTGTACTCACACCGGAGTTAACAAGATAGGTACTTAATATGTATGGTATTCACATCTTCTGTGTGCAATAACCATGATTTATCTTAAAATGTTTATGTAAAACATATTCTCAAATTATTTTGTGCTATGCACACCGTAGTTTATGTACTCAGTACACAAACATACGCTAAGCGGTTTTCGCTCTACCCCCCTTAAAATGGATTACGCCCACGTAATCACTTACATGATCTTGAACATAAGTTCAAGATGTCTAATTCACCAAGCATTCTAGCTTCCACGTCATCTATCTTATATAATTCGATCAGAAATGACTTAGTCTCTGTATCGAGGATTCTTAACGGTACTTATACCGTTTCTTAACTTAGTTTGGTCTAATCTCAAAGGTAGTGATCTGCTAGCTTCCGCTGCACCACTCTGATAATCTTAGGCTTAATTGTCTCAATGGACACGTGTTTCTTTATATATACACGGCCTTAATGAGTTGTAACTCGTCTATCCATTCTCCTTGAAGATCTTACGCTCATACTCTTAGTGTTTTCTCGAATGTCTAAATTGTTCTCCCCAACTGACCTTTGGTCTGAGGATGATTCTTAGTCTGAAACTACTGTTTAGTGCATATGCGCTTTACAGTCTTAATCTTACATCTTAAGACATTATGTCTGTACTTAACAATCCGTGCTCTCGCACTTCATAGTCCTTAATTATCTATTCTCTGGTTCCTCCGTGTTGCTGGTTCAACTGAACTCTTCTCTTCGACTGTTTGTGGTAGTAGCTGCTTGTCTGATCTTGCGTCGTTGTCGGTGGTACGGAGTCGACTACTTCCCGTGTTCCTTACACCACTCGTTCACATGCATGGGGTACCTTACTGGTACATTACTACTTACCCAACTAACTCATAAATGAGCGTGTCAGGCCTGCAAGCCCCTGTGGGGTGCAGTCGTCCCACGTCTCGTTTTAGTAAACTCATAGTGTCCGTCACACGTTTAGCTATTGCTAATTATGAAGTATTCTGTTGTCGATCTCCTCTTCATCGTTCCATAATAACATTTATTGTTCTTCTTGAAGTTAATCAAGGGAATCCTTACTGTGTTCTTGGTATGGTATGCTCAGCTCCTTTCTGTATTCCGTACTGATTCGGTCTTAATATTGAGGTCTCTTTAGAGCCTCTTATCTTTTTCATATTGCTCACTAGGAATGCACTTCCAGTTCCTTAAGGAATGGGTAGTGTGCTTCCTGTGAATCTTACCTAACTAGGTCCAGACTACTGGCATCGATGCTCAGTTCGTCTACCATCTTATTTCCTTACTTATGCTGGTCTTAACTCATAAATCTAATTGCCTCAGTGTCAATATTTGACGGCTCATACATAATGGTCGCCTTACCGCGTACCATGACTTAATCCACTTATCTAACTATTGTACTTACGACCACTACTACCGTGGTAGTTGGCCTTTACCATGTTGCCCATTAATGGTGCAACCTCTTACTCACTTATTCTAATGTCTTAACTTATACTCAATCCCTTCTTGGTGTAAACACACTGGGAGTTCTCTCATTCCGGTGTATGGCGGTTGCCGTACGGTGTTGTAAAATAGTTGACTCTTGATGTAAAGATGTTCTGCTCCAATCTCAGATTCGTAAGTAGGCTAATGTCTTTCGCTTTCTTTCATCCTTAGTGATGTTGTCTACCATGTAGTTTAACTGGTTACTGAAGAAGTCATCCACTGATTCACAAGCTCTTCTGAGCATTGCTTAATTGACGTGCCATAATGTGCAGTCACAATGTTTACCTCTGACAATCATTAATTCTTACATCCTGGGTGTTGGATATGAGGTCTATCTCTGCAACCTACCTTATTACTCAAGTGTATCTGGTATGTTCTAAAGTAATCTCAAGGTTCATGGTTCCCATTTCCTAAATAAAGTGTATTTCACCTCTAATAAGTGAAAGCCCTTTTGAGGGGTTCATTCCCACTCATGGCCTCACAACAAGGAGAGGTATCCCCACCCTAAAAGGCATGGTTCGTTCTCCGCTCCTGTCCTTAGCATTATCTCAATATTCTCATTGGTACCTTTTCTTGGTATTGTTTTTCCCAATCTAATTATAGGTTTGGTAACCGTTCATATCTACGCATTGTAGTTCCTCATGGCTTAAATAAGCTCTCTTATAACTTACTGCGCCTCGGGCTCTGATGTGGTTAACATCCTTGGCTCGTAGGCTCCTAATGCTTAATGTCTCAGTTCATTATTTGTACTCTTACTCATCTGCAGGTCTTCCTTATGAGATTCTGGTTCTGGAACTTCATCCACCGTTAGGTTACATACTAAATGTAATATCGGGTTTCATGGTAAGTTGCTGCATCCTGCTTCCGGCTATGGAAGTTGTTCAGGTGTTCTGAGGTTACTTAATGTCTTTGACAATGCTGTCATTTTATTAGACTTATGTCTTTTAATAGTCAAAGTTAGGTTCGCATTAGGCGTTTGCCTTAAGGGTTCAAGTTGGATATCATCCAGTCATCTTATACCTTCATCTCAACGCTTCGTTCAACTTCTGTTGACTACGCCACCCGTTGATGAACAATCATACTTGGGTGTTAATGAGTTAAGCAAACAGTGTTAACTGTCATTCATCGGTTGTTCGGTTCGACTATGCCCGCTCTGTGTGGGTAATCCGCTGAGCTTCCTCTGTCGGGATTCTACATTTTAATCCTTAGTAGGTTATAGCTTATGTTCATTTCTTTTACCCTTATTTTCTGGGTCGTCCAACATCTTCATTGAAGAATGTTGTTATTGGTATCCTTAATGGTCACTCTGGGAGTCTTATCCCGTTTTCGTTGTAAGTCGATGCTTCAACAGTCTCAATAGTAGCTTATAATACATCCCTTGTATTTTATTGCTTATATAGTGTTTTTGCTCGCCATACCGAGCAATCTCTTAGGTTTTCCCCTTGGAGTTCGGGATTGTGTTCTTACCGTACTGTCGGTTGTTGTGGTAGTGGGTTATACCGTTGCTAGTATTTATATGGTTTAGTATCTCATCTAAGCTCAGCTCCCTGCTGGCTGATGTGTGGTTCATCTCATCCTGGTCAGGCCGTCGGGCCTTTCCAAGGTCTTATTTTTCTGTTCTTATGGATTTACAATCCGGTACAATATGTATCACGACTGTAGTGTTCTTTTATCTCGCCAAGATGGCTTTCTGTGTGACTTAGCCATGGTAGCACTTGCTACGGCAAGTGCGCCATGCAGGATGGGTTATTGGTACAAGGTACATTGGTGGTGATACTTCCTTCTAGTTTCCAAGTAATTGGTAGTCCTCGGGACTCCTTCAATAATATCTTATTTTGGATAACTATCCATCCGGCAGTTTCCTTGTCGTTTGACAGTACTGTCATTATCAGGGCGTTCCTCTTTCTGAGGAACCCCTTAATATTTCTTATGTCTTAATCCTCGCTCCTGTCTCCACACATTTTGTTGTGGTTATTAAGTAATGATTCTTTAGGCACTACACCGTAGTCCTATTTTGGTATACAATTTATTGTGTTTCTATCGTCGTCCGCATTATTGGCCAGGTTTGTAACCTTCCTCATTGTATGGGGTTTGGAGTTCCCGTTCTAACTGGACTTTCCAGTAATCTCAATCCTCATGCTTTGTATTATCCACTGTTATGCTCACTCGGACCGCTGTCCGGTACTCATGTCCTCTTTCCTTTCTATTGCACCGTAGTGCTTCCTTACCATTGGTATCGCGGGTTATTTCGACTGCGTAGCATGTCGACCCATGTTGCCGGTAATTACCGTTCCCTTACTGATAGTATTCCATAGGTAGCCTGTTTCTCGCTATGCTCCATTAAAATCTCCCAGTTCTCCATAACTGTTGTAACAAGTTGTTTCGTATTGCTTACTGTTAGCTAACTGCCAGATCGGGTTTCCCCGAGTAAGAGAAGGCTTTCTTCTCTCTGGCGTTTGTTCCACATATTTAGGGTTAGGGATGTGGAGGGCGGGCCTAGGTACTATGGGTATCCGGTAAACACCGGGGAGTCCTGGCTAACGCACCTCACACTCTATCTCTCAACCCTTAACCCATAACTCAATCTCACCTCAATATCCTCCTAAGTTCGGTATTCTTGTCTTCAGAGCGTAACTACGCTCTGATACCACTTTTTGTAACACCCCAACTCAATCCAAATGTGGTCTCGCAACTTAACAGTATATATATACACATGTCACAGCGGAATTCTTTACAATCCAGGACCTTGCCACGGTCTGACTACAGAATATACCGAACATTAGTCTAACAACCTTAACCATTTACATAACCTTCTTACAACCCACTCACAACCTATACATCTTACTAACTCAATTGCCATACGAGTGTACATGCACAACTCGTAGGCCACACTAATCCCTTAACAGCTGTATCCTCTTCTTACTTTGCGACAGCCGCCTCCTGATGTTCACCTGTGTAGTAAAAAGAAGCCCCCGAGGGGGTCAGCACGAATGCTGGTACGATCCTCTCATGGCCCCCAAGCTAACGTGGCTACGACGACTAATTGTCGATAGCATGGAGGTTGATTAGATGCACAACATAATAGAAAGTGCAGTAAACAACAACTCAGATATGAACAATCAAAGTTCACACACAATGAACGACTTAAATGCGTTCCCTTAATTAGAGAGTTAGATATTTAACTCCTTAAGTAATGTTCTCTCTTAGTCTTAGTCCATCCTTATCTTACCTCAATCTGATTCTTATCTTAATCTTAGAAACAACCATCCTTTAATCAGGAGTGGATGTAACTTATCTTAATCTTAATAATACAAATCATCCTTTAAAAAGGAATGATTGTAACTTAACTTAATCTTACCTTAATCTTAATCTTAATAATACAAATCATCCTTTAAAAAGGAATGATTGTAACTTAACTTAATCTCAATATACAAACCGTTCCTGGAAGGGATTGGTTGTAACTTATCTCAGTCTTAGAATACAAACCATTCTTTAAGTAGAAATGGTTGTAACTTATCTCAAATCTTATCTCAATTAAGTCAACCGTTCTTTAATTAGAATGGTTGTTCCTTAATTCATTGTTTATCTGTCGGGTCACGTAGCCCTAACCAATGAGTTATCAGCTCCATTGGTTTACATAAACAATATTGTTAGAATTAGTTGGGCATTTAGGTAGATCCCACTACACCATCTCAGTATGCCTCCCTCCTAAAACAAGAAGTCCGAGGAGGTCGAGTCTATATGTCGACTCTAGGCGACGAGTCCGAGGACAAGTCATCTTTGGAAGACGGTATTTGATAAGGATACCGACTTCCCCCAATACACATGTGCCGGTACCATTCCGGATTCCTCACTCAAGTTCAGTTAGTAATAGTCTCAAGACCATGTTTGTTGGTCAACCTCTTTCGGTTCATATCGTCCCTCATTAGGGGGCGTTCCTTATTCTCACTCAATTTCTTACTAAACATTGGTTAGTAAGTTCTCACGGTATGTTGTGTTAGTTTTCAAACATCACACAACAATAAATATATATGTATATATATTCCTGTTGCATAATATGCTTTATCTTGTTTAGTGAGCACACAAAAAAACAAATAGCACACAAGCCGAGGACACCTCGTTAGCAAGCAGGTCACAAAGAAAAACAACTGTACCGTTCACCGTTGGTCGTTCGGGCTGCTTCCTCTCTTCCGGAGTCCAACCTCCCCGTCCTAAAACATTCATTCAGTTTTAGGTTATCAATCACTTAGCTTAATCATTCAACTTACTTAACTACTTACTTAACTACTTAACTTAACCCTTAATGAACTCCAACCTAACACCTCTTAAGTCTTACAACTTAAATCTTACAAACTTAATCTTAAACTCTTAGTTTATACTTAACTTAACTTAATCCCTTAAGTTCTTAGGGTCCTAATCATTACCACCCCTACCAAAGGTATTCCTCATTACCCATTACCATTCTTAGAATTCAAAATTCTTTTTTTTTTCTAAGTGTAAGGGTCGACCGACCCACCGACCGACCCAACCCCCTGGGTCGGTCCATTACAGAAACTCTTCCGTCTCTTGAAATTCTCCGACCGCCCCAAAGATAAACCGACCGACCCAAAACCCTCTGGGTCGGTCCTTTGCCGAAGCATTTTCCTTCGTTAAATTTTGCCCGACCACCCACCGACCGACCCATCCTTATGGGTCGGTCTATTGCCGAAACATTTCTGCTGGGTTAGCAAGGTCCGACCGACCCAGAACTGGGTCGGACCCTGGGTCGGTCCACTACAAAGATTTTCCTCTTAAATTGCTCTTTCCAATTCCAAACTCTTCCACAAGTGTCCTAATAGGTCCCACACCATCTTGGCACCTTAAACCCACCTATAACCTCCTTTCAATACCTTAATTCATCCACCAAAGTCCACCTTAGTCATTATGCATTTTCATTGTAATAACGCCAACTTCTTATAATGTTTTTCACTAGGTTTCTAGGTGGTGGTTCACACCTATTGTAATCTCTATGCCAATTGTTTTCTCACCACTATAACATCATCTCCCAAGCATCTCTCACTAACTAAAACTCTTTCAAGCATTTACTAAAAGTTCCTTCACAAGCTTAAGCTTCCACACACCAACACCTTATTTCCTTCCTAGTTGTTTACCAACATTGCCTAAGTTCTAATACTCAATTACATTCTCTTGATTCCTAAATCCCCCAGGTAATGCCTAAGTCATTACACTCATTCCAACACTTCATCTACCCCTCTTCATCAAGACAATCTCTAAAACTTCCTAGTACTTCCTTAGTCATTATATTCCCTTAGAACATATCTTAATCACCTTAAGCATCATACCTTCTCCTTAAACTTATGCTCAAGTCTTATATTCCTCATCTCATGATTTTGGTGTGCTCAAAACACTCACCCATCCTCTAATTCCTCCTAGACATCTCCAGATCATTCTAAACCTCAAGAACCCCTTAGTTAACTCATTCCCACTCAAATTCCTTTAATGCTCCCTAGTAAACCTAGGGCATATTAACTCACCACCACCACTTAAACACTTTGTTTTCTACTCAAATTTCGCCATAGCTCCTCTAGTATCTTATCATTCCCAAACACATTATTTTCCTCATTTAACCATCTCACACACATCAAGTTCTTCTCATCATATATCATCACCCAAACCAACTCATTCATAACAACCTCAATATATTGCAATAATCTTAAATTGCATAGCACTAAGGCTCTTAAATGACATGGCTCTTAGGCCCTTAAATGACTTAAACTTAACACACTGAATTTCCCACATATATAAGCTTTCAACCTGCAAATACACTCATCAATCTCATAGTAGTTATAATGCTCTTAAAATCCACCTTAAACTATATTACTAACTCATTCTCATTAGCTCCTTAGTCACAAGTTCATAAGCTTGTTTAAGTTCTTTTTCCTTAGGTTATATAACCCAATACACAATGTAAGCTCTAAGCCACATTGGTACTTATCTAAAACTCATTCCTTAATCTTAAACCACCATTAGGTAAGCATTTTACCTTGTTTTCTCAAGCTTATCTTAATCTCCACCTAGGCCTTCTTCTTGCATAGATCTCGGCCACCACTTAAATTCCTTTTGCCAATGTTCTAATCAATATTTAAGGACTCATATGAGTACTAAACAATGCACTAACCTCAAGGAATAAAAACCTAGGTTAGAAATGTGTTCTAAGGCATAAAAGTGGATGATTACCTTTGAAGTCTCAATGTAGACTTTGGCATTGAATGAGATAGGACATCCACTAGTCCTTGGTGAATAAATCAAGCTAGAACAAGGCATAAAAACAAGGCCCCATGAGTAGAAATTTTCGGCCATGTACAAGAATTGATGGAAACATGGTTTTTCTTACATTTTCTTACCTTAAGAGAATGGAGAAGCTAATGACTCTTCAAACTTGATTTTCCCCCATCAATGGAGTTTTCTCATGGCACCAAAATGGAGCTTTGAAAGATTTGAAAAGATAGAAAGATAGGTCTTGACCTAACTAAGAATAATATGTGTTTAGTTTTTGATTTGGAGCTAAAATGAGCAAGTTGTTGCCAAAGCAAGGTGAAGCAACAATGGAGGCTGGCTGGGCACGGTTTGGAACAGAGAAAACAAGAAGAAACCGTGGGTGAAGAAGAAGAAATGAAAAGAGAGGAGAGAGGTAGGCTAATATAAGGTATTTGCTTTAATAAAGCAAATAGTACTCTTTTACTTATCTCTTCTTTTCTTTTCTCATTTGATGACTCATGTGGTGACTCCCCACCTTAGAAAAACCGGCCCCCTACCTTAAATAAGGCTAACATGGTCTTTGTTGACCAATTAATTGACTTATGTTGACTTATGTCTTAACTAGCACTAAATGGTTACTATTCACTAACCAAGGCACATAATCGGGAAATTTTTGATTTCCCATTGATTTAGACCTCCTAATGTGATACTAATTAGTACACATGTTGATTAAAGAGTAATGATGGACATTTAGCCACTCAAAACTCAATTTTAAGACAATTTCTCAAAAATGTGCTTTAAGACTTCTTAAAGCACATTTTGTGTGTTTTAACTTGTTTTCAAGCTTGGTTTTCTTTGCTAATTGATTTAAAATGACCATTAGGATATTACTAAGGTCTTATCATGATATTTGGGTACTCACCAATTCTCTCCAAGCTTAGAGCACGTTTTTGCCCTGATTGCCTTTAAGGCACTTTCTTGTGTTTTCTTGGTTTAATTGTCTACCAATCTTTCTAAGGCATATTTTAGCCTTAATACATCATGATTTGATGTTTACTTAGCATACTTAGGTTTGGGGTATTTCATTAGAACCGAAATTTGATTTCGAAACTATAGAAACAAGAATTACTTGATTTGGTTCTGTAGATTGTGAGGAATAGGCGAATTAGTACTCGAATCGGGTTTAGGGATAGCTGAAGAACTCAACGATTCTCGGCCGTCCGATCGTAGTTAAAAGAAACGGACGGCCGAGATAAAACGTTTCAGTTTAAGTTTATTAAAGTTTTTATAAATTTCAGTAAATAACCCTAACTTGTTGAATTAATTTAAATACCTTCCCGAATGTATTTTGACTTGAAATTTTAACCATAGATTCCTTATTTTATCTAGTTTATTTTGATGTAAATTAATATGGTTTTGGAGTTTTTAAGTAAGTTATGATTTTTGCAAGGTACGGGTTTTCTGGAATTATTTGGCTAAATTTAAAAGATATTTTTATGAAATAAAATTTTATAATATGTTTAAAATGTTATAGTTACTGTATGTTAAATTTGGGAATTTTTTGGGCAATGGTAAAAGGTTTTAAAAATTGTGTTTATGAGGTTTTCATAAGAATAACTTATAATATAAGGTTTTTAATGTAACCAGAAATTTAAGTATGGTTTGTTAATTAACTTTTAATCTGGGGAAAAATAAGGGAAACTAAATTAACATTTTATAACAGTAAGTTTATAAATGTTTTGGTATTAGCTTTTAAGAGAAGTGAAATTATTTACATATATGTATATAAACTTATTTAAGTAGAAACTTATATAAATCAAGGAATTTGATTATCCTACATTTTATTTATTATATTATATGGGGAGTTAATATTTTTAATTAAAATAAGGAATAAATATATATATTTTTACACATTTATAAAAGGGAATAAAAGCAGTAACTTAGAGTAAAACAAGGAACTAATAAATTAACACATATAATAACTAAATAATATAAGAGCTGGAATCCTAAGACATAGTAAAAGAAATACTTTTTGAAGCATACTTGGGATATAGTTTAAGGTTGTAGTAATAAGATAGTTTAAATATAATAAGTTACGTAGGGAATGCCTTAGTTAATTCTAATACGGGTATACTTACATGTATTAAATAAATAAAGGAAACACTTTATTTTATAAACCATAAGTTGGTTGTGTTAAGCCTAGAAGTTATTAAACATAATAAATACAGTAAAATTTCCTAAAAATGTTATGGATAAATTTTAATACATAAAGGTATATATAAATATACATATATATAAATACATTAGAATAGTTGTGGGAAATATATTCCTTGTGATAGTTATAATAAGTAGATTATATATATATTAAATCTTAGGTTTTAATCAGTGTGTAATTAAATAGTCACTATTGACTTACAGGTTTAATTACACAACATAATTGTAACACGGTCTTGGGCTAATCTACTAAGCCCAAGTCTATGAACTCCAAAAGCCCATTTAAACAATTCAAAGAGAGTTTGGGCCACTCTCTGGAATAAATTCTAAATCATTCCAAACTAAACGAAATGGGCTAACAAAGGATTTAGTTAACAAGTCAAGCCCAAACCTTTGTAAGAGAATAATGGTAAACCTGGAACTATTAATGAGCAGGAAAGGAGGGTTGTTTAGTTTATAAGTCCCTTAACTAATCGACTCTTGGAACCCCTTAATTATAGGTTACTATTAGGGAATCACTTATTCGAGTTAGTTATTGTTCTTCACATACCAGGTACGATTTCTCGTACTCCTATATTTTTGCTGTTTGACTTGAGGAATGTTTTGGAAAACGCTAACTGACTTTAAGAGGAATTTCTGAAAAGGAAACGGTTATGTGACTAACTCAGCTTGTGTGACTAACTGAGCCTTGAATGTGAAACTTACATGGGTATTGGTTCCGTCTATATGGTTACCCCGTTAGACATTGACTGCTTAGGGTTTACGCTTCTACACTCTGTAGGACTGAGTGTTTTGGTATTGCTCTGGGTAGTTAGTGATCAAGTGGGAATTTGGAAAAAGGTCAATCTTAGAAATTCTTCTTTTGACTCTGGATATCGTTTCATCCATGAGCTGGTTCTTGAGGTTTCGACGTGCGCGCGTCTTCAATGATAGACAGTGAGGGCTGTATATCCCCTATCCCAACAAGGGACGTGATAGACAGTGAGGGGCTGTATATCCCCTGTCCCAAAAGGGACGTGATAGACAGTGAGGGGCTGTATATCCCCTGTCCCAAAAAGGGACGTGACAGACAGTGAGGGGCTGTATATCCCCTGTCCTAAAAGGACAACTTGGCGGTGGGGGCCATCTCTCCCAGTTAATTATTCCACTCTTGAGTTATTAGTTCTTGGATCTATCTTATTATTCCTAGTCCTTTGTGACTATCTGAGTGTTTCTACTCCTAACGGGAATTGGGTTAACTAAGGAAATGGATGTTCACTAACACATGATGTGATTTTGTTTCACTAACTTTATCAATCTGTTATTTATCTTTATTCTTAATTTGTTATCTTGGTGTGAATTTGTGAAGTGCCTTGTTCCTCTGTGTGGTTTAAGTGTTTATTTTCCTGCTATTAATTATTTAAGAATTGTATTATAAGTTTGTTTTTGGAGGACCGTACCAGTTCCATTCCAGGGAACTGACCCACCCCTCTTGGGGTGGGCTGCTTGGTTTTATCTTGCAGGTCGAGTTATTTTACAGGTGGCCACGAAGAGAAAGAGAGATTGGGATGGGATTAGGCTTGAGAGTTTATGTGTTAATTTCTGTAAAGTTTTCTCGAGGTTCAGGCCGTGACAGTTGTAATCATTAAGTTGTATTTTGGTGAGGTTTGGTACCGGGTGTTTGGAACCCAATGGTCTGTACACCTTTAGTATTTTATTTCCGCTATAAATATGTTAAATAGGGGCGTTACAGGTAGTTTATCTGGGCATAGACTTCTGAGTTTTGAATAGTATGTTTAATGTATGGGTTGTTACTAAACCGGGGTGTACTCTACGGTTTATGATTTAGTAATTATATTGTAGACACTCGGTATTTGGAATTGTATCTTATATTGCATATGAGTTTTGGTTGAGGGCTATTTCCAGTCATGCAGACCGTAACTTGGTGTTAGTAATGTGGTCGGTCAACCACGTGGGTGGTTGGCATCTGTAGCACCCGGATGATGTGGAGAATCCGCTACATAGTTATCTTGTAATATGGCTAGGAGCTTTGTTCGTACTATTGGATGTTTATTTGGGGGTGTTACACTTAATCAAGGATGATTAAGTACTTGATTTCTCCTTGAATTCCCAAGCTTTCTTCAATGGAAATGGTAGCTCCAAATTTCGGTATTAACACATGAGAAGGAAGGGGTTTAGGAGTTAGATCTTAACAAGATCTTAAGTAGATTTATAAGTAGTTTTCAAAGGATTTACCTTTAGTATTTACCTTGAATTTTCGGTACTCCTAGGATGGATGGAGAACCAACTTTCCTTCAAGAAATTGATGAAGAAAACTATGTTTATAGTAATTATAATTTTCGGTTATATATATATTGAAAGTCTTAAGGATTTTCCAAGCGTAAAAATACCTTAAAGTAACCTTGAATGCTACTTGGTTTAATGTTGATTCAAGACAACTTCTTGGAGCATAAATGCTAGCCGATTTGATGTAGTAGTTTTAGGTTGATGTTTGCTTCAAGACTTGATGAAGAAAGCTAGGAAATTAACACAAAAATGAAGATAGAAGTTAAAACTCCATTAATGGAGCTTAGAGCTTGGAAGGGAAAGAAATGGAGGAAAGGAGAGCTTACCACTTCGGTTCAGCAAGGGAATGAGAGAATGTCGATTGCCGTGAGTTTGTAAAAGAAAGGGAGGATGGCTTGTTTTGTTAATTGACAATATAATTGAGCATATTAGGTAAGGTCTTAGTTTATTGTTTTGGCTTTTGCTTATAGGCTCCAATAAGTCTTCTAAATCAACTAGACTTTCGGCATTGTGGAGGAGGAAGGCAAGTACAAATCAAGGTGCTTCAAAAGTCTTCCTACAGCAGCCATTTTTGGCAATGATGGAGAAAAGGAATGGCTGCAATAAGTCATGGGAGACAAGACAAATACAAAGTTAGGTATGTGTTTCTTTTTTATTATTTAAAGCTAATGATTCTTCTTTTCTCTTGTAGGTACACGTATTGGTGCTGGCTAGGAGCTCCTTGTATTGACATTTCTTGCTGTCATAGACTAACATATTATTAGTCAAGATCCAGATCTAGCTTTATTAAAGTCTAGAGCATTACCGTCCATTACTTGTGCTGATTGATGCCGATTTATATTGCTAACCATGGGTACATACCACCGAATGCACATGGTAATGCTACAGAATTTTCTGCCTAATTCATTACTATAATACCGTTAATGATATGATGATTTAGCACAGTTTTTCTTTTGCTCCACTAAGACTAGAATATTATCGATAGTTTGATGGTATTTGATTACAGATTTTAGTTGTTAATTACTAGTACCTATAACCGTTAATTCATGGTAGATGTTACATATTTTTCTTTAGTTGCTAATTAAGCTAATATATTATCGTTAATGGTATATGTTTGCTGCAGGTTTTATTTGGTAACTAAGAGTGCATGACTATTGTTAAACATATAATGTTCAATACATGTTTTAGCTTTATTACAAAGCAAGGTATTACCGTTAGTTAGGTGGTAAGTGTTACTTTTGATGGGTTAAGTACTAGTATATTACCGATAATATATGGTATGTACTATTAGTTTTAATTTGCCATAATAATGATTCCCTTATATAAGGTAGATACATTAGGTAGTTAATTGTTTTACTAGGTAAAATTGTATAAAATAAGTCCCAAAAATTGGTATATAAAACCGGTTTATATGGTACCGATTTTTAACTTGTATACTTTGTGTTATATGTAATAATATAACATTTCTTTGTATTTATGACATATATCAAGTATTAAGATTATGTAACATAAGTTGTTTAAATTTGTATATCAATTTATTTTAGCATTTATAAATGCTTAGGCAATCGTAAAATATTTACGTTGCTCGTTAGTATTTTTTTTTCGCGTTTTTACAGTGAACACTATTGTGTACCGAGTCGTATAAATGCTCGTATATTTTTTTTTCCTAGTTGAGCTTGTTTCGTAAGGGGTTTAATGCCTGTTAATGTTCGTACGTAAGCGTTATATGCGTATGTGTAGACGACATTGTATTAGCGTTCGTGGATCGAACGTTGTCGTGTTATGAGTTGTATAAACATTCGTATTGACCTTTCCTTGTCGTCGCTCTCTTTATCCAGCTCGATATGTAAGGAGTTTGATCCTTGTTAATAAACGTACATGAGCGTTTTGTACGAGTATGCTAAGACGTTTGTAAAATTACGCCCGTTAGCGTTTATGGTAAAACGACTATTTTTATGTGACGTTTGCGTGCATG
The DNA here is from genome assembly GCA_023374045.1 of Limonium bicolor. Taxonomy (NCBI): domain Eukaryota; kingdom Viridiplantae; phylum Streptophyta; class Magnoliopsida; order Caryophyllales; family Plumbaginaceae; genus Limonium; species Limonium bicolor. Next base: position 118,797,924 of record CM041777.1, on the reverse strand, counting down.
AGTTTGCATGCGCACACGTAATATTAATTTACGTAATGTTTGCATGCATAAATTAGCATGCGTCAATAGATTGATCTGTTTCTAGATCAATTCTTCATTATTTAACAGTTTTAAGGTATTAATTAGATTTGGGGTATTTCAAACACGGTACACTACCACCGTTCTCCGGTATAAGCTTCCAACAAATCCTCATTCTCAAGTCTAAAAGAAAATCCTTTCGCAACCACTAATTATAAATCTTTCTAAAACACAACAACTCCAGATTCCAATTTATGTTCATTACATCTATCCTATGCGTGATTCTTGTGACCACTTGAGGGGAGCTTTAAGAATCATTCGACCCTGATGTGATCAGCATCAGTGTTGAACTATCTCTCCACCCCAATTTGTGTTCGGTTTCCCTTGATCTGATCAGGATCAAGTTCGACTTCCCACATCAGTTTCAAACAGTCGAATAATTCAATTATTTCCATTTTCTATCTTTTTACTCTTCCTAGTCATAATTACAAATTCATACATCTCCAAAGGATGGAATTCAGTCCATCAATTATCCTCAATCTACTTCCACTTCCAATACTTTACTTCGAGATTCCATGCCTATGGGGTTCATTTCATCGACTTTTGCTACTATCATCCATTACTCTCCATCATCTCAAGTAATCTAACTAAGGAAAACAATACTTGTGAAGTTCTGTCGTCCTCAATTTACTTCCAATGACTTACCTAGGAATACACTGCTTATGGACTCCATTCAACAACTACTCTCAATCATTTTGTACTATTTCTTTAAAGGATACAATACTTGTGGAGCTCCGTCCACTACTCATTCTCAATTGCCTCAAAACAATCACCTAGGGAACTCAATTTCCTCTAGGTTCTACATCGGTTTTATACCGACTCATGCATCGTAATGCCATGTCTAACTTCAAATAGACATACACTATGGGATTATCATTCCCCTGGGGTTTCTCTACTCCTCTTTACTAATACTCTCACACTGGAGTTACAAGGTGGGTATATTCATCCTATGGTATTCGCATCTCTCGTGCCTAATTACAATAATTACAATATGAATGTATACGTATGTTTATTTAACATAAGCACCCATCTTCAAATCAATTCTCATTTGTGCTATGCACATTATAGTTTACGTGTTTTATACATGAAATTTACACTAAGCGGTTTTTCGCTCACCCCCCTTAAAAGGGATTACACCCACGTAATCTACCATATGTTATCATTGAACATTGGTTCACTCTATTCGGGCACTCTGAAGCATTTTAGCTTCCGTACGGTCTATTATATACTAATGGTTTAGTCCTTGCACCAATAATTCCTATTGGAGTTTATTTAACTCATAACCAACTCGGTTCTAGCCTATTAGGCTTCAAGGCATTGATAGCCATTCTCTCATACTTACTAGGTGTATTAAATTTCTTAGCTAGGGTCCACTAGCTTCTGCTGCGCGACCCTGATAACTTGGGTTATTCGCTCTTCTTGTTATCCTTATTGTGCTACACATCGCCTTTTAACCCTCTATTGTGGGAATAAGGTTTATTAAACAAGTGTGGTATTCTTTTACCGTGCTTGAACTCAATGAGTTTTAGATTTATAACCAGCTCTCTGGCAATCTATTAAACTTACTATTCATACTCCCACGATTATTCACTAAGTTCCTCCGACTTATTGTCGGGTGAGGTTAAGTCACTACTTAGTTGTAGTGCTTCCTCTATTGTCAATAGCTTCTGAATTATACCAGTTCTTCTGGTTCAGTACAAGTGTTCTTTACTTGTATGACCTTGCATTTTCTATGCGTCGGTCCTAGTGACTTTCTTAAGTATCATTTCACTTTTTATTCCAATGGAATTCACATCTTGTGATTGTTGGTGTGTTTTACACTCTTCGTGCTTCTTTGGCCTTAGGCCTCACGGTTGTTTCTAAGCTTTTTCTTAACTAGCTTCTGCCCTGATCGTTGGTGAAACGAAGGATTTACCACGGTTTACATTTTCCATATTCCTAGCTATCCCACTAGATCATTAACTGCACAAGTGCAATACCAAAATACTCAGTCATACAGAGTGCAGAGGCGTAAACGCTTGGCAGTAAATCTCTTATGTGATCGCAATAGGAATAAATATTTCTACCTATCATCTCGTACCTACTACTCTCGTACCTACTACTCCGTGTCATTGTCTAACTACTTCCTCATAGCGGTCGCTTGCTGCACACCATATTCTTACTTATTATACAACATCGTTTTTACGATGTCTGTTACCGTGGTAGCTTATCTTTACTCATTGCCATTGTTGTTGGCACCATTTCCTTATGGTGTGAATACACCGAGGTTTTCTTGTGTTCGTGTGTATGACGGTTGTCGTAGCATACCGCAATGTTATTCTCTTCCTAATGTGGAGATACTTTATTTCAATTTAGGTTTCATGTGTAGGTTAGCTTACCTCACATTCCTTCATCATTTATAATACAATTCCCCAAGTATCTTGGTTGACCAAGGATGAAGTGATCTACTGGGTTATAAGCTCTCTTCAGCGTTGGTCATTCGTGGTGTCCAATGTGCATTCACATTGATTGTTTTTGACAATTACTATCTCCCCCATGCTGAGCATTGGTTATAGGCTCTAGCTATGCAGTTTTACTTTCGTAAGTACATCACGGGACATCCCAAGAAACTTCAAGGGTTTTCTGGTCCCGTTCTTCAATTGGAGAGTATTCTATCACTGGTAAGTGAAAGTTCTTATTGAGAGGTTTGGTTCCACTCATAAGTTTCATGACAAGGTTTACTAAGTATCTATTTATGTACTTCCACCATTCATACAATGGTTCACCATATGTTTGGTTGCATATGGAGTATATTTACTCCTTCAAGTCTCTATGCTCTTTAAGCGATGTGCTTCTACAGTCCACATTGTACATATTCCGTGTTTGTTTCTAAACCACCCCATCATTGGTTTTCACAGTTGCTCTCAAAGCCTCTTTCTAGGCGTAGTGGTTTGGAAATCTCATTTTATTATTCGATTATCTCTTGGCAATAACTACATGCGCAAGCTTTTGTTGTTATTGTAGATGGAAGCCTTTTCAAAGGGTTCACATCATCACTACATTGGTGGTCTTTGGTTAACGAGAGGTACCTTCCCTTAGATTTCCCGTAGTGTCAAAGTGTGGACTAGACCGGGGTTGTCATCATCAAAATTCCTATGCCTCTGCGCTACCATTGCCACTGAAGGCATGAAGGGTAATTAGAAGTCTCGTCAACTGTATACTGGGCTGATGCTCTAGTGACAATGACACTGGGGTAGCCATTACTCCAAGCCACTCATGGTATTGAGCTGAAATTGGGTGATTCAATTGTCGCTCTGCTCATTGTAGGGAATAACATTTCTCTTCGCCATTCTCGGCAGTTCTTCTGATCATTTAACGTGGGTCTGTAACCATTTAAATCCACATGGTGTAGTTGGTTCATGGCTTTTAAGCCAGATTGCTGTGAGTTATGCTCCTTGCAGGCTGTCTATACATGTTTCCCCCTCCTTGTATGCCATCATACGGTTGGAGGTATTACTAGGATCCTTGGCAAGTTGCTGCACCACGCTTCTGTTCAAGGGACGCCCTTTAGGCAACCTGGTATTAATCAGTGCCTTCGTGTCCTAATCGAGTGTTCGTTCTAGCTCTCGCGCTCTTATCATGACGTTTTGTTCGACTTTTGTTAATCCAGACACCCTTCAAGGATTGCTCCTGGGTGTTACTGGTTACGCCGTTACATCCGGCTAATGTTTATGATATGTTGTGTCCACTATACCGCCTTGCGGTATCGTATTTTGAGCTATCCCCTTTAGGGTTATAACGTCTCCCGTCCTTGGGTAGACTATTTATACTTTCTCCTAGTGTTCTAGGCTAGGTTTAATATCCTCTCCAATGATGGATTATACTCCCTAGTAGTCTTTGTAATTGTTCTTCGGAACTCCGTCCCGTTGGTTGAACATTGTGGTGTTCACGTTAGGCCTTTGCCTTACTGTGTTGGGTTAGATATTTGCTCCAGCTACCATGCATTTGCTTGTAGTCCTTGAGACATATCCAATGTCTATACTTACTAGTCTGCGCTCTTTGCGCTTCCTAATCCTCATTCCTTATCTTTAGATGGATTCTCTGAGTTCTTTTATGCTGATTACTTAGCTGAGTTCCTTCTCCTTGATTGTCTGAGGTGTCCAGCTGTTCTGGTTTAAACTTACTCATGGTTCGTAGAACGGAGTTGACTACTTCTCGTGTTTCGTACACTACATGTATACATACGTGGGGTACCTTATTGGTACGTTACCACTTACCCGAATATCTGTCAGGCCCACAAGCTCCTTCGGAGTATGTTCATCCCACATCCCATAATTGGGTACACTCGTAGTGCTCGTCACACGCCTAGGTGAAGTATTCTGTTGTCAACTCCTCTTGTATCAATCTATGATACTCACCGTAATTCTGTTGGTTTGGTTTTAAAATCCAAGGTTTAAAAGAAGGGTTATGTTTTTGATAGAAAAATTTTGGGTTTTGAAATAACAGTTTGGTGTTAACATAGGTTCTCATGATGTGGCCATGTCTAAGGTCTTGACCAAGTTCAGCTTCTTGCTAACTCGTATGTTCTAAATAAAATGGTCGGGCCGTTAGGCCTTCCCAAGGTTCCATTTCTTCCAGTTTTTTAGGATGTGATCCTGTAGTTGCTTCATTGCGGTCACGGTACATTACTAAGTACGTGTGGTGTGTTAGGGTTCCTTTACATGTTCCTGATCTTCCCGCACTTGCCGTGGCAAGTGCCTGGTACTGGTGGTTTTTGGGTAAACCTATACCGATCACGGTATGGTTTCCACTCGTATTTGGTAGTCTTGTCGACTCTTCCTTTGATATATTGATTTATGTTGGGGATACTCGATCTTTTAGGTAACTTCTCAGTAATCTTGATAGGGCTGTCATAGATCCGGGTGCTTCTCCAATCCTTGGAGATTCCCATTTGTTTGTTTTGTGTTTTTCCTTGTTGCTCGTTCCCACACGTTTACCGTGGTTACCGAGCCTTAGCTTGTTCAGGCACTACCTTCGGGTCCTATCGGATTATATTCCGTGAATGTTTTCGTAGCGGTCTGAGCTATGTCGGCTAGGTATTGTAACCTCTTGGCATTACAGTTTTGGAATTAACCACTCCTAACTATGTCCTTAGTCAGCTAGCATACCGTTGGTGGTATTATTTAGGTATTAGTGTCCCGTAGTCTTGTGTCTCGGGTTTTGTTGCTGTTTCTTTTTTCCGCTCTGTTGCACGCTTAGTGGTTCCTTTCCTGCTGTTGGTTGACTAGCCAGGTTTCGTGACTACTAAGCATGTCGCCCCATGCTGTTGTAAGTTGTAGCCTCCTTATGGTTGGAGTACTCATTTCTCGCTTTGCTGTTAAGTGGGGTATTGTTGTTCAACCGGGAACCATCTCCGGGACTTCCAATTCTTGGTATCTACTATACATCAGATTTTTGTTTACCATATGACAATTTCACCACTGCCAGATCGGGTTTTCTCAAGTATGTGTAACACCCCAACTCGAAATCCAATAACCTGAACGGCGATCACTCCCAAATAAAATACAACTGCAGCGGAAATAAATACAACAACCGGGCGGTATTACAATGCCGTTGGCCACCCTCGTGACCAACAAGGCTAACTCCAAATACAATCTCCAAAAGTCACGGTCTGAATACGAATACAATCCGAGATACTAGGAATCAAACTCAAATGTAAAATACTTAGGTAAAAACAAATATCCAGAAGAAGACTCCCATAGCTTGAATCTACCCCACCTACACTCGGTGTGGTAATCTTCTCAACTTCAGGTACCTGAAAAATGGGGGTGCCCCCAAAGGGTCTCAGCAGACAATGCTGGTATGGAAAACGTGCAGCCCATCGTCTACCGGGCCACACCAACTACTTTGTCGAATACATGCAGTTCATTTTTATAAAGCTGTAAACAAACATAGTAGGATAATAACAAGTATCCATACAAGGACAATAATGTCACATAGAACAAGACTTCAGAAGGTCAAGTTAGCTGAACAGCAATCTTTTAATGATAGTCGGGTCCACACAATGGGACTGACAGGTATAACTGAATATCTCAAATAGTGGAGGTATAGTGACCTCGTTAAGATTGAAAGGTTGGGAAACTAGTCCCTCAGAAGAAAACGTAGTTAACTCCTATACTGAGAAATGTGGGAATCGTACCCTCGAGAGGAATGAAGTCTCCCTCTCCACTGAACTGTGGGAATTGAACCCTCGAGAGGAATAAAGTCTTCCTCTCCACTGAAATGTTCCGTCACGACGTATAACTGAATAGGAGGCGACCTGAGACAGGTACAACTCCTGTAGCATGCAGGGCCAGATCCAACTGGGCTCCTCGTGCTCGTAGTATAGAGTTGTTAAGTGTCATATAAAGACGTTAAACAAGAACACAATGTGTATTGTCAATTATCACGTTTAGGATAATGACGTTTGTTATAAAGTGAAGTTAGTGAGAGACTTGAGTACAAGTCCTCGGTATACTGAAACGTGGGTATTTAATCCACTGGTATAGTAGTGTTTGTATGCGTGGGACATACACATTGTAGTCAGCATCATTCACGCACATAAAATAATACAACAGTGCACAAGAGTAAAAAACATTTTACATTAATTATCTTGGTCGTTATTTCAAACAACAGATAGCACACAAGCCGGTGTAATCCGGTAGAAAACAGGTTGCAAGAATCCCATACCGTTCACCGTAGGTTGCAGTTGATTATACCCTGGTCAACGTCTGGTCAAACAAAGTCCTAGAATAGGATTAACTGAGAGGGTTAATTTATGTTACCCTTATATAATAATTCTATTGGATCTTTTAACAAATCTCGTATTTGTTATTTCATGTGAGGTTTATTTCTTTTAATTACCTCATGATTTTATGTATAACTTATTTGTTATTCCTTTTGATTTATCTATAAATCCTTTAATGTACATATATGTATTATTTATTCATGTACTATATTTGTTATTTATTTATTTTTTTGTCTAGTTGACATAACAACTTCTAATTCCTTAACTATGTTTATATGCCTTACATGGACATAAAATTCTTATAGTTTTCATTATTCCTCCTTTAAACAAAAGTAATAATCATTGGTTACCTTTAAATTCCTTATAACTATATAAGTCATAGTTTAAACTTCATAACTCCTTTAATCAAGATTCTTTCTTTCTAATTTCCTCCAAATATCCATATAGGACCTATATTTATTTAAATCTAAATTCTTACCCTTATATTTCGGTTATTTACAAAACAACCACATTAATACATAAACTTTATATTTAAATTCTAATCTCATTATATTATAGAGTTTTAACTTCTTATTTAGCTAAATTACAAAGTCACACTAATATTTTGGCATATAGCTTTTAGATATTATAACTTTCAAAAATTACAACTTAGCCCCTTAAATTCTCAGCCTTAATAATTTATTTCCTATAATTACAATCTGACCACAAAATCTTATAACCTTTACATAATGCCTTATAAACTATAGTTTTAATTTTTGATTCTCCATAAATGCCGAATTTACATATATAAATTCTTAAATTACCAAACTAACCCAAAATAATTCGGCCTTGGTCATGTACTTTCCATTAATTACATTTTCACCCCCAAAACTTTATAATAGTTACTTAATAACTTATAAACTATAGTTTAAATATTTAATTCCTTAAAATTTCGAAAGTGAACCTAATAATTCTCTTAATTATGAATTCGCCCACTAATAAGTTCCAAACTTTCATAACAACTTTTATAAATTACATAATAGCCCAAAACTTTATAAAATGTATTTTAACACTTGTTTAAATTATCTAAAATTCATGAACTAAATTCCTAACCTTATATTATATCATAATTACTCTAAATATACTCTTAACTCTCGGCTTTCACATATATACACCAAACTTTGTAAAAATTACATCTTTGCCATATAACTTAATTATTAGCCATTTAAGCACTAATAAAATATTTTTAACTCACTAAACTTTGTAGTATAAGTTTATATACATAAGTAGCTCATAAAAATCTATTTTTCACTTAGGCAATTCGGCCATAATTAAATAGTCACCATATAGTATATAAAAGTGGATTTATATGTCGTAATAAATGTACATAAACTCATATGAGTCATATAACTCATGTAAAAATTATTGTAATGTCTTATATTGATTCTTAGCTGAAAATAAAGTATTTTTGCCCTTGACATTTCGGCTTGAATTAATATGTAACATAAATAAATTTTGTGACACAAAAATGTGTCTTAAGGTAAATATTTTCCATATATGTTATAGATTATATTTTTGGCATATAATACCACGCAGTTTCGGTTTTAATTAACCTAGGAGATGTATATAATTTTTGTATATTTTTTTAGAAGCTTAACAAAGCTTATAACATAAAGATTCACTTAATAAACTTACTTCTTAACAAAGGTGGTTAAGTGCTTGAACTCCTCTTGAATCTCCAAGCTTTCTCCAAGGAAATTTTGATGCTCCACTTCGGTTATATGCAAGTGGTGAAGGAGTTTAGGAGTTAGATCTTGAATAAAGATCTTAAGTAGATTTGTAAGTAGTTTTCCAAGAATTTACCTTAAGCTTTTCTCCTTATAATTTCAGCTCACTTAAGGTGGATGAAGAACAAGTTCTCCTTCATGAAAATGAAGAAGAAAAGAGCCTTAGAAGATATAGAAATCGGTTACACAATAAAATGTGCTTTAAGGATTTTCAAGCTTGAAAACTACCTTAAGATAACCTTGAGATGCTCCTTGGATTAATTTTGGTTTAGACAACCTCCTTGGAACACTAGTTGATGTCGAATGCTTATTGATGTGCTAGGAAGAGTTTTGCTTCAAGGCTTGACAAGAAATGCTAGGAAATTACCTTAAAGATGAAGATAGAAGTTAAAACTCCATTAATGGACTTAAGAGCTTCAAAGGAAGAAGGTGAAGCTAGAAGAGAGAGGAGAGAGCCTTACCAATTCGTGAATGAAGAGTGCAAGAGGAAAACGAGACTAAGCTCACGTAAGAAGAAATGTACTTGGAATTTGATTTTTGTTTTGTTAATTTTTAATGTCAAATGACTATACTTTTTCCTTAGTTTATTACATGAGTTATTGGCTCAATAAATGCCCTTCTTTCCAGCATATGATCGGCTATAATGCAAGACAAGACAATGTGGAGGGAAATAATGGTGAGCTAAATGACAAGGTAAGAAAAGTAAGGTTTATTCTTTTGATTTTTCTAAGTTTTGCTTGTCTTCTTCTTCTCTTGTAGGTGGACGATTTCCAAGCTCAAATGGAGGGTCTCAATCGGTGATGAAGAGCCAAGGAAGAAGCATGGAAAGTCTCTTGAAGTTTAAGAAATGAAAAAGGTGGAATCTAGATCCACTTTTGCCTTTTTAAATTTTGTTTTCTTCCTAGCTCACATGGCCTTGTTCCATGGCATAATTTCGACAGCTTGCTGGTCAAATGAGACCTACATACTTTGACGTTAAGTATTATAGCACATGGGAAGGTGAGTCACCATGTTTTATGCCTTTTATAAATTTTTAATGTAAGTTTTATACTAGTTTTTGAGCTTAAAATCGGCCCCTATAGAGTGCCTTGTTGACTAGTCTCTCCAACTAATTTAGAAGGCCATTTTAACCCTATTTAAGATTACCAATTCGTGGCATGTCAAAAACTACAAGGCAATTGCGTAAAACGCGTTTTTGTGACACCCGAAGGTGTGTTTTTGTGCTCTAAGGAATTTTGGGAAATAAATTGTTTTTATGAGTTCCAAGTGTTTGTAAACACATATTATAGTAAATAATGATATATTAAGACATTACATTGAGTTACATGAGGTTACATCAACCCATGTCATAATTTACGGGCTTCGGGACACTCCCGGGCCAAAAAGGAGCGCTAAGAAATACTCCTGAGGTTTTTGTTGAATTTTGAGAAACCACTTCGTGGGTTCTCTTTATAATGGTTAATAATGATGTTAGGAACTCAATGAATTAATTTTATAGGAGTTCGTGCCACCTCGGCACTCCTCCGGACTTTTCGTGCTTTAAGGGGCGTGCGTGAGCACTCCCGAGCGTTTTGCGTTTTTGACTGAATATAGCTTAGGGAATATGTTTATATATTCATATAATAATGTATGACCATTTGGTTTGAATATTAGAGGGTCATACAAGGTCACGTTTGTCAATATGCTTCTTGACGTTTTAGCGTTTATGGAGAAACGACTATTTTTACGTATGTTCTCATGCGTGGGTTTGCATGCGTACGTGAAATGATTTATATTTGGATTATTTTCCATTAAATAATGGTTTCATAATGTTAATTAGATTTGGGGTATTTCAGTATGAGAGGACTTTCCTTCTCTCTGGCGTTCTTTCCAGTTATACAATAGGGATGCGGTGGGCGGGACTGATATTGTAGGTATCCAGCACACACCGAGAGTTCCTAACTAGCATATCTCTAACGCTATCACTCAGCCCTTAGCCCTAAGCTTCTAATTCCTAACTCGGTATTTCTTAAACTCGGTATTTCCAGTCATCAGAGCGAAGATCGCTCTGATACCACTTTTTGTAACACCCCTACCGCTAATACCGTCATTACCGTCTAATCTCCTCGTACTTCCATACTTACGCAGCGGATACTTTCTAATACAACGGTGGGTGAAACAATGCCGTTAGCCACCCACATGACTAACAAGGCCTACTACTACTTAAAGCATCGGTCTGATGGACCGGAACACCCGAGTACTACACAATCACAAACTATACTCCAATTACAAACCGGGTACTACAATTCTCCATTCAATACAGTACTCCATAATTACAATACAATATACCGATTTTACTAAGATCCAAATCCAAATACAACAATTCTTTCAAGTTTATACATACTCATTAAGAGTCAAGCATCTACCCATTCCTCACAACCTCCATACTTCCCAAATACATAATGGGGTATCCCTTGGTAGGTACACCGACACTTCAAAGGCTACAAGCCTTATACAATTCTCTACTATCTACAATTCATTCCTAGCTATCTAAGCATAGCCGCCGGTCTCTTACCATGACCATAACCGCTTCGGGTACCTGTACAATAAAAAAACAGTGCCCCAAGGGCTCAGCTTACGCTGCATATGAAATCCGCATACCCCGCGTACTAGCGAGGTTACGCCGACCACTTGGTCGAATACATGCAGTTCATTTTACTCATACATACATACATGCTTTCAATCATAAGATAGCTATACATCACAAAGCATACATACATATATTTCCATACACACTAGGAAGACATCACAAGTCAACCATTCACACTTACCGTCACGGAAATACGCTTCTACAATACATACACAATGCTTGTTAGCTTCTTTTACCCACCCGGGTTAATCGGGTGTACATTACTCTTTTACTCAAGGTCAATGACTTACACTAGCCAAGACCATTACTCATACAATACTTTACTTACTTACTTACTTACTCTCAAGTTAAGTCGTGGTGACCTCCGGGCAGGGACTACATTGTCCCACCACCGGGCTTTACTGTGGCTCACTAATCTAGGATGCTACCCATTTAAAGGATTTGGTCCATATAAAGGATTCAGGCCTGGAATCGGATCCAACCTCTTGTGTCTCTTCATCCTCACGCGTGGCCGAAACTATATCGGACTTCTACTCATTCCAATTTATTCAATACTCAAGTTAGGAGTTAGAGGAATTAGTAGAAGTCATCACATCTACACTAAGAATAATACATTACACAAGTACACTACAAGGTACACATACACTTCATTCTCATCCATTCATTTCATGAATTATACAAACTAAGTGTTCAGGGCAATATAACAAGAACAATATAAAACAAGCACAAGTAAGTGCATTAAAATCCGATTCATGCGTTTATCTTATTTAGGTGATCAATAAGCACACAAATCGGGGTAACTAGGTTAGGATACAGAGCATGAGGAAATCATACCTTTCACCAGGGTTTACTTTACCAGTTGTTCTCACGTTCCTTTGGTTCACCCTCGTTCCTCGAATCTTACTCTCGAACCACTAACTACATGCCAAATGGTTCTATTAATATAAGCATTACGATATGTACATAATTACTACTCTCGTACTTACCCCGTTATCCCATTATTTCGGCTTAACTTAATGTTCCTATACTCACAACTTCCTTAATCATTTCTCAAACTTGTTTACACTTCTTAGGAACTTTAGAGGTCACAAAACAAGGCCTTAAAAACTTCTAAAACCATTATCAATCAATCCCCCATCATTTAAACCCTAAAAACTACTTTCGGCAACTTTTTGGGGGTGGTCCGGGACTTGGTCCGGACCCAAGGTCCCGACCATTCATGGAATTCACTCTCGGCTGATTTTAACTATTGGTCCGGGACTTGGTTGAAATACCCCAAACCTTGATATGTTGTTTAAATGTTAAAACATGGTATTTAAAGGCTAAAAAGTGCCTTAGAAACATCAGTGGACAATTTAAACCGTAGTAAAACACAATAAAGCACTAGGACACAGCTGGGCAAAAACATGCTCTAAGCTTGGAGTGAACTTGGTTGGGACCCAAAGGACCTACCAAGACTTGGTAATATTCAATTATTATTTAATAAGGCTAATTAAGTCCTTAGGAAACTTTGGTAGACAGTTAAACCAAACAAAACAACAAGAAAATACCTTAAAGTCAATAAGAGCAAAAATGTGCTCTAAGCTTGGGATAAATTTGTATAAGACCTAAAGGTCATACCTATACCTTATAAATATGTAATGAACATATTAAACCAATTACCAAAGAAAACCAAGCTTGAAAACAAGTTAAAACACAAATGTGCTTTAAGGAGTCTTAAAGCACATTTTTTAAAATTGTCTTGTAAATAAGTTTTGAATGGCTAAATGTCCATCATTACTCTTTAATTAACATGTGTACTATTTAGTAACACACATTTGGAGGTTTAAATCAATGGGAAATCAAAATTTTCACAAGAATGTGCCTTGTTTTTGTGAATAGTAACAAAAATGCTAGTTTATGACATAAGTCAATAAGTAAGTTAATTGGTCAACAAAGACCATGATTTGGCCTAAAACATTAAGGGGCCGGTTTTTCCATGTGTGACTCACCACACTTGGCCAATTAAATAACTAAGGAAAGTAATAAAGCAAAAGAACTATTTGCTTTTAAACATAAATATCTTAATAAAGTGTACCCTCTCACCTCATTCTCTTATTCTCCTTCACTCACCATCGATTTCTTCATCTTCTCCCAAGCTCCATTGGTTTTGCTACAGCAAACCACACCATCTTCAACTTCCATAGCTTGTAACTTCTAGCTCCATGCACCAAATCAAATTCCAAGACCATATTTGTCTTAGTTAGGTCAAGCTCTACATTTCTCTCTTTTAAAATCTTCAAGAACTCCATTTTGGTGCCTTGAAGATTCTCCATTGAAGGAACTTGAGCTTACCTTTTCATGCCTTGTTATTCTCCTTTGCTTCAAGGTAAGGAAAGTCAAAGAAAAACTTCATTTCCTTTTGTTTTCTTAAGTGACCGAAATCAACTTCTTCATGGTGTTTTCTTTTGCTTTGTTCTAGCTTCATTCCAACCATTCAAGGGCTTGGTGGAGACCTCTCTTGTTACATATTCAAGTTCTCTTTCAAATTCAAAGGTAAATATCATTTTAGTGTATTAAAACACTTATGTTAAACTAGGGTTTGTATATGAGTTTAAGTGTGAATTCTTAAGCTCATTACCCTTATATGTATATTGATTAGAAAGTTGACAAGTGATCAAACTCCTTGCTGATTTTCGGTTAAGGAAACAAGGAAGAAGTTTGAGAGGAAAGGAGGTAAACAAACTATCTCAATGTAGTTTAAATGCCTTGGAAAAAATGAGCTTGATTTGCTTAATAAAATACCTAAGGAGCCAATGGTGAATGACCTAGTAAAATCCTCTCAAGGAAACTATTAAAGGGCATATGTGTTGTTGTATGTATTTGCAGGTTAAAGGCATTATTTATGTGGGAAATTCAGTGTTTAAGGTTTATGCAATTTAAGGGCCTAAGAGCCATGTTATTTAAGGGCCTAAGTGCCAAGCAATTTAAGTTTATGCACTATATTGTGATGCAGTGTAATTTGGTGAAGTTTTGTGTGTGAGAAAGTTCTTGGGTGACTTAGGTGTTCTTGAATGAAATAAGGTAAAAACCTAAGTGTTTGGATGTGAGAATATACAAGAGAAGCTATGGCAAAATTTGGAAAATGTATAAGAAGTTCTAAGTGTTTTAAATAAGTTTTGGTGAACTAGGAAGTGTTAAAGGTGAACAAGTGTTTTACTAGGGAAGAAAGCATGTATTAAGGTGATTTAGAGTGATACAAGGATTTAGGTATTATCTTGGAAGTTCTAGGAATTCAATGTGTGTTTTTGAGGATGTATTAAAGTCTTGGAGAAGTTTGTTTAAGGTTTAGGAATGTTGATGTACAAGGAGGAAATGATGTTTAGGTAAGATGTGAAAAAGGAGATTTAGTTAGTAAGAAAAGATGTTTGAGAGATGATGTTATGATGACGAGGAAACATTCTTGGCATAGTGGTTATCATAGGTATGAAACACCACTTGGAGAAACTAAGGAGAAAACATTAAAAGTGTTAGGAATTTTGGTAAGAAAAGAGTAAGTGTTTAAGGAGTTATAAAATGAGTTTTATGGATGTTATATGAAGGGTTAAATGTGCCAAATGATGTTAGAACACATTAGGAGGCTTGAGGAAAAGTTTGGAGAAAGTTTGACAAGTTTTGGACAAGTTCTGATGTTTTCCGACCCAGTGGTCCGACCCAGGGTGGGTCGGACAGCCTCTGTTAATTCACCCGTTGATGTTTCTGGAATGGTCCGACCCAGAGGACTTGGGTCGGACATGGGTCGACGAGAGGACTTGAAAGACGGAAAAAGTTTCTGGAACGGTCCGACCCAGTTGTGGGTCGGACGGTGGGTCGGACGGCCCAAAACATGTAAAAAAAAACAAACAAAGTGTGGTTTAAGTAGTAAACCCTAGTGATTTATAATGACAATTTAGTGGGGGAAAAGTTGTATTAAATGTAAAAGTAAAACAAGTTAAAATGTGAAGTTATTTAACTAAGTTAACGGGGATAAGTTATGAGCATTAGACTTTAAACAATCATGTTACCCCAGTGTTAATAAAAGTACATGTAATGTTACCAGTTGTTCGAGAATTTTTCGAGGAACATAAGTGGACATGATAGAGTGGACTCCGGTGACAGGTATGGTTTTCTTGCAACATGTGTCCTTCCGGATTACACCGGCTTGTATGCCAATGTGTTTTCTGTATGTTTGCCACGTTGTAAGATAAAACATGTAATGAGTTTACAGTAATTCATTTATGTGACGTGTCTAGTTCCGATACCATTTAACCTCGGAAGTGTTAACCTTAGTTAACTGAATGTAGGATCACATGAGAGTTCGGTATTCGGATTAAACGACCCGAACCATGGGACGTTCTAACCACAGCTATGCGTGTGTTAATTGTGTGATAGTTGTGTGTGTATGTAAGGACCTCCCTCGTATGTTTAACCCAGTTGTAATACTGTATGGTGTGTGTATGTGATAGACTCCATAGTGGGGCTCTAACTAATATCTAAAAGTAAGTATGTACTAACAGGGGTGAGGAATCCGGTTAGGCCGGTCGCGCGTTGTTTGGGAGTGGGTATCCTTTTTAGCCTTACCCTTCTCTCTGTTATGGTTGTTTCCCTCACGGGTTATGATCTCCCATTAGCTTACTCCAAAGCTTAACTATTCTGACTTATGATCGGTTTAGGGGGAACATGTGTTTGTGTGTGTGTGTTCGGGTCACAAAACCCGAACCATCTTAACTTAAGTTGCTCGTCCGACTATTAGGACGGTAATGAGTGTTGTATAACGAGTTTATCATGAGGGTGACATCATTCTCTAGGCTCACCAGTGAATTAACTATGTTTGGGTCGGTTCCTAAGAGAACTGTTCCCGTTATGTTATGTAATGTTGTTGTACTGCAATTCCCATTGCGATGTTATTATGTGCACGTTGAAACATGAAAAGTGTTGTTATATGATGTATGTTATATGTTGTAAAATGTGGAGTATGTGGATCATGGATATGAATCCCAGTTTGTGATAAGAGGCGTTTAAGGATAACCCGATTAATGGGTAAGTGTCGTCTATTAAGGAAGTAGCTCCATTAGAGGAGAAACACTCTAGGGGTAATGAATACCATGAGTGACCTATCAAGTATGGATGTGTTATCGGTTTGTTGAGCCCATAGTGGTGGAATGTGATGTGTTGTGTGTTTATAGTTACATGCATGATTTAAATATAATCAACCGCATGCTAAGACGACAATTAGTTGTGCGTGGCCCGGTAGCATGCGGGCTGCGGGATTACCATACCAGCAAAGGTGCTGAGCCCCTTGGGGGCCACCCTTTCTCTTTTTTTCCTGTTTCAGGTACAAAGAGCTGGAAGCCGTTCGAGAGTAGGACGGGGTAGTCGTTGTACATGGGTAATCATTTAAGTTGTATATATACAGTAGGTGTAGTAAGACCGAAATTGTTATCGGCATTAGTTTGTGAATACTCGGTACAGTTGGAAGGTGTATGTTGTTTATATTGTTAATGGAAGGGTCAGTAATGTGTAGTCGCTCGGGAATCTAGTCCATCAGACCGGTACAATGTATATGTAATAGCCTTGTTAGCCACATGGGTGGTTAACGGAGTGTAACACCAACCAGTTAAGTAATGTGATGAAGCTTGTTTTCCCGCTGCAGTTTGTTATTAAGTGCAAAGTGTTGGATGGGGTGTTACATTGGTCCTAGACCTAGGTCCCGGACCACCTACAAATTTCACTCTCGACTTTATTTTTGAAGCGGTCCGGGACTTGGTACATATCCTAGGTCCCGGACCCTACTAAAAACTACTACTAGGTTGATTTTTCAACCCCAAATCAACCCTTAATCCACCTCTAAACATTCCATAATCTTCCCACATGTTTTGTACATGTTTAAACACACTTAAAAACTCACTAAAACTCCTTAAATCCATGGTCCAATCCTTACTCAACTTCTTGGCCACTTTCTACAGATTTTCATTCCCATTTTCCCACTTTGCACACTTGTGCATTCCTACACTTCTCTTTTCCTTTTGTACTTTGTCCAAATTCCATTTTACCATTCCAATTCATTTCCAAGCAAATGCACTATCATACACAAGTTCGACACTCATTTTACTAAATTTTGCACACTAGTTCCTCCTAGTTTCTTCAATGTATTTTTAACACTTCTTGCTACAGATTTTACACCCTTTTATTCTCATACTACACACTACCACTCCATGGTTACTAAACATCTCTACTCAACCCAATACACACCTTGGTTCTCCCATTCACCAAGTCATCCATAAATGCACATTTCCTACTAAAATTTGCCATAGTTTACCTACAATTCTAACTTATCCACACGCATCCATTATCACCAAAATCATTCCTAAACTAGCCACACCCATACAGGGTCCTACCAGCAATCAAGGCAATATCAATTCATCAATACTTCCTCAACAGCAATACCAATACACATACACAATTTATTTGGCTCTAAGGCCTTCAATTTAAATACCAATTCACACATACTTTCCAACTTTCATCTACTACAAGACTAGTACAACATTATGGGTTCTTCTATTAATTTACCCATTCCCATTACTCTAATGCATTAAAATTTAGCATTAAGAAGGAGCTCTTACCTTAAGCTTATAATTCCTTCTTTTCTTTTCCGATTCTCCTCCTTCTCTCTTTCTTGCACAAAATCGGTCAAGTGGGCAATGGAGTTGCCAAACTCCATTCCCATCACCCTAGGAACACAAAATAAGTGTAATTAAAATACTAACCCTTAAATTAACACTAATTCATGGAAATGCTTAAAACACCAATCTAGGGTTTACCTTTGCAGTCTTTTAAGAGGGGTTTTAGCCCTCGGTTCAAGAAGGTGATCCCACCACCATTGCAAGGTTGGAATTATGCTCAAAGGAGAGAAAAAAAATAGAGCATTACAAAGGGGGAAAATCAGTTACAAAGGAGAATGGAGGAAACATGAGTTTTTCATAGAGATTTTTACCTTAATGGAGAGAGGAGACTCCAAGCTTTGATTTAGTACCATTTTCTCTTCAAATGGGGAAAAACCATGGAGATGAACTCCTCATTTTTGGATTTTGAAAAGAGAGAATGGTAGGGAATGATGAGAGGAGCAAGAATATGTACTTATTTTTGCATTTGGAGTTCAAATGGAGCTAGAGCATGCAAGAGAAGATGAGAAGCCATTGTTGCTTATTTGGGAGCTTCAAAATCGCCCAACCAGAGTAGGGAGAAGAGGGAGATCGGCTGGGAGAGAGAGGAAGGAGAGAGAATAGAGAAATGAGAAATGAGGGGTGAGAGAAAAGGTAAGGTACCCTTTTTACTTTTTGACTTCTTTATTTAATTAGCTAGTCTAGTGTGAGTGTGTGAGAGCTTATTGACTTATTAAAACTGGTCCCACACAGTACTACTAGTTGGAGTGTTTTTCGTCTCTTACAGAAAACGCTCGTTAATTTAACCGGTTTTGGTACTATTCACTAACCGGGACCGTTTTCCGGAATTTTCTCATTTCTTTAATTTTATTGGTTATTAAGCTTCCATTAATGTTAAATTATAGTTATTTAATGAACTATAATTTTTACGGGTTCGTTTGACCACTCAAAGTCACGTTTTCGGGTTTTCTCGAAAAACGTGCGCTAAAGCTCTATTAGCGTTTTAATATATTATTTGGATCTGTTTTCTTCAGGAATCGTTCCCGTACACTAATTAGGCATGAATAATCCTTAGAAATCCACATAATACTCTAACCGAGGTCCCGTACCTCCTATGGTTATATAACACTTATTTAGTGTTTTCGCTTTTTAAGCGTTTTTAATTTCTTTTGGATTTTTTTTTCTTACCAATATTACTTAGGCACTATTAGGCCCTTAAATACATATTAGAATAATTGTAATCACTATATTTAAGTTCGGGGTATTTCAATCTACCCCCCTTAAGAAACTTTGCCCTCAAAGTTGTTCAAGGTTGTAGAATTACGATACTTACTTACTCATTCAGACACGTCTAATGCCAAAAGTCATACATTCCTCCTCCTTAAAAATTCCCAAATCCGTTACTCAAGGTCTCTACATACAATACCCTGCAAATGTACTACAATTACTCCAATCCGAATTACAACCAACCATCTGGTTTTACACTAGAAGGTTTATACATACATACATTGCAAAGATATCCCAAACCAATGCAATACACACAACGATCCCGCAGGCACTCAGGTCATCTAGACACAGGACTCCTCTACGTCCCCCTGCCCTTGGAATAATACAACACGGTACACTATCACCGTTCTCCGGTATAAGCTTCCAACAAATCCTCATTATCAAGTCTAAAAAGAAAATCCTTTCACAACCACTAATTAGAAATCTTTCTAAAACACAACAACTCTAGATTCCAATTTATGTTCATTACATCTATCCTATGCATGATTCTTGTGACCACTTGAGGGGAGCTTTAAGAATCATTCGACCCTGATGTGATCAGCATCAGTGTTGAACTATCTCTCCACCCCAAATTTGTGTTCGGTTTCCCTTGATCTGATCAGGATCAAGTTCAACTTCCCCCATCAGTTTCAAACAGTCGAATAATTCAATTATTTCCATTTTCTATCTTTTTACTCTTCCTAGTCATAATTACAAATTCATACATCTCCAAAGGATGGAATTCAGTCCATCAATCATCCTCAATCTACTTCCAAATACTTTACTTCGAGATTCCATGCCTATGGGGTTCATTTCATCGACTTTTGCTACTTTCATCATCCATTACTCTCCATCATCTCAAGTAATCTAACTAAGGAATTCAATACTTGTGAAGTTCAGTCGTCCTCAATTTACTTCCAATGACTTACCTAGGAATACACTGCTTATGGACTCCATTCATCAACTACTCTCAATCATTTTGTACTATTTCTTTAAAGGATACAATACTTGTGGAGCTCCGTCCACGACTCATTCTCTATTGTCTCAAAACAATCACCTAGGGAACTCAATTTCCTCTAGGTTCTACATCGGTTTTATACCGACTCATGCATCATAATGCCATGTCTAACTTCAAATAGACATACACTATGGGATTATCATTCCCCAGGGGTTTCTCTACTCCTCTTTACTAATACTCTCACACTGGAGTTACAAGGTAGGTATATTCATCCTATGGTATTCGCATCTCTCGTGCCTAATTACCATAATTACAATATGAATAAATATGTATGTTTATTTAACATAAGCACCCATCATCAAATCAATTCTCATTTGTGCTATGCACATTATAGTTTACGTGTTTTATACGTGAAATTTACACTAAGCAGTTTTTTGCTCTACCCCCCTTAAAAGGGATTACGCCCACGTAATCTACCATATGTTATCATTGAACATTCACTTCGGGCACTCTGAAGCATTTTAGCTTCCGTACGGTCAGTTATATACTAATGGTTTAGTCCTTACTAGGTGTATTAAATTTCTTAGCTAGGGCCCAATAGCTTCTGCTGCGCGACCCTGATAACTTGGGTTATTCGTCTGAAATACCCTGAACTTAAATATGGTGATTAGATTATTTTAATATGGTATTTAAGGGCCTAATAGTGCCTAAGTAACTTTGGTAAGGAAAATAAATCCAAAAGAACGAGAAAACGCTTCGAAAGCGGAAAACGCTAAAGTAAGCGTTAAATAACCATAGGAGGTACGAGACCTCGGTTAGAATATTATAAGGATTCTTAAGGTTTATTCATGCCTAATTAGTATACGGGAATGATTCCCAAAGAAAACTGATCCAAATAATGTATTAAAACGCTAATAGAGCTTTAGCGCACGTTTTTCGAGAAAACTCGAAAACATGATTTTAAATGGTCAAACGAACCCGTAAAAATTATAATCATTAAACAACTATTATTAAGCATTAACGAAGCTTAATAACCAATAAAAATAAAGAAAAGAGAAAATTCCAGAAAACGGGCCCGGTTAGTGAACAGTACCGAAACCGGGTAAAATAACGAGCGTTTTTCTGTAAAAGACGAAAAAAGCTCCATTAGTAGTACATGTGGGGGCCGGTTTTTAATGGGTTAATTAACCCCTCCCTCACACACACACACACCAACAAAAACAAACACACACACACACCCACACAACACAAACACACACACACACACACACACACACACACACACACACCACACACACACACAACACACACACACACACACACACACACACAAGTAACAATAAGTAATCAAAAAGAAAAAGTAAAAAGTACAAAAAGTAACTAGCACCCTCTCTCTCTCTTATTCTCTCTCTCTTTCTCTACTCTCTCTCCAATTCCCTTCCCTCTCTCACGGTGGAATCCCCTCTCTGCAGAACACTCCTCTCCTTCCTCCCTAAGCCACCGATTTTGAGAGCTCAAGAATGCTCCCATGGCTTCTCACCTTCTTCCTCATGCTCTAGCTCCATTTGAGCTCCAAATGTAAAATAAAATACATATTTGAAACTCCCTCTTCAAGCTCTACATTTCTATCTTTTCAAAATCCGGAAATGAGCACTCCATCTCCATGGTTTGAGCATTGAAGAATAAAAGACACCATTTCGAGGAAGCATGGAGTCTCCTCTTCCTCCTAAGTTAAAAAGTTTCAAGAAAAATCCATTTTTCCTTCACTCTCTATAGTGGCCGATTTTGCCCCTCTTGTAATGCCTTGTCTTCTTCTTGATTTGAGCTTGGTTCAACTCTCCAAAGTGGAGGAACTCTCCTTTGTATTCAAGGCTTAAAAACCTCTCTTGAAACTCTTTGGTAAAACCCTAACTAATGGCATTTAAGCCCTTTCATTGAACTAGAGTTATCCAATAGGTTAAGGAGTTTAATTGTATCTATTTTGTGTTCTTGAATGTTGGTTTGGGGTTTTGTAACCCCATTGCTCAACTTGACCGAGAATGAAGAAGAGGGGAGGTGGAGAACTTAAAAGAAGAAGTGTGATCTCAAGGTAAGAAAAACCTATCTTAATGCACTATCTATATGTATTAGGATAATGGGATGGGTAAATGAATCAATGAACCCAAAACATGTGAGAAAATTTGCTTGCTTGGTATTGGAGGAAGTTGTAAAATTGAATTGAAAAGTAAGGGCCAAAGTGCCATGTATTTATGTTAATGCATTGCATTGGGCTTGGAGAATTGTGTATATGCTTTGGAGGAATTTTGTATGAACCTTGTGTGCTGGTAGGACCCTTGTTGGCTGTGGCTAGCTTTAGGTTGAATTTGATGAGAGAATATGTATTTGAGGATGTAAGGAAAGTAGGTGAACTATGGCAAAATTTTGGTAGGAATTGTGCATTAAAGAATGACTTGGTGAATGGGAGAACCAAGGTGTGTATTGGTGTTAGTAGAGATGCTTAGTAACCATGGAATGGTAGTTGGGATATGAGGATATAAGAATGTAAAATCTGTAGCAAGTAGCATGTGAAAATGCATTGGAAAAACAAGAGAAAGAGTTAGTGTTGTAAACCTTGAGGATGTAGATTTGACTTGGGTATATTTGTGCTTATGTCTAGAATGAATTGGTATGGTAAATGAAGTTAGGGAGAAGATTTAAAGAGCAAAGGAAAGTGTAGAAATGCACAAGTGTGCAAGTTGTAGAAATGAGAATGGAAACTTGTAGAAATTGAGTATGGATTGGACCAAGGATTTGAACTGATTTAGAGCATGTTTTAGGGAGATTAATTATGTAGGAAACTTGTGGAAAGATTAAGGAAAGTTTGAAGGTGGTTTAAGGATTGATTAGGGGGTGAAAAATCACCCCAATAGCAGTTTTTAGCAGGGTCCGGGACTTAGGATATGTACCAAGTCCCGGACCGCATCAGGAAAAATGGTCGAGAGTTAAAACTGGCATTGGTCCGGGACCTTAGTCCAGGACCAAGTCCCGGACCAGGGTGTTAAAATAGGCTGAGAGTTTTGTTCTTGTATGGTCCGGGACCTTGGGTCCAGACCAAGTCCCGGACCACCCCCAAAAGCTGCAGATGTGATTTCTAGGGTTTAATGAATGGTAATGATTTGTTGGTGATTTTGATGGGGGATTGATTGTAGTGATTTAAGCCTTGTATTGTAAGATAAAGTTAAGAGGTGCCTTGTTGTGAACCAGTTGAACAGTATTAAGAAAGTAGTTTAGAACATAGTAAACAAACACAACACGGTAAGTACGGGTGAGTAGTGTGTAGTTAGTTAGTATTAGCCGTATGTAACATAGTAGTATTAGATAACAATGTTTGAAACATTACCAGTGGAACAAATGTGAACCAAGGAACAAGGGAACACATGATAAAGCTAACTCCGGTGAAAGGTATGATTTTCTCATGCCCCGTATGCTAACCGAGTTACGTTGATTTGTGTGTTGTTATGCCGGCTAATCAAGACTAAAGCATGAAAACAGTTTATTGCCTTTCAATGTATGTCTTGTTGTATGTTGTATGAGCTAACCCTTCTTGATTGATTGTGTGGCTTCACTTAGTGCGTAGACCGACTCCTAGACGAGTCTTGTGTTTAGTGACTCATAGCAAGAGTCATGTTGTAAACTAACGGGAACGTAGAAACGCACTAAACTAACGAACCAATAAACGATAACGCAAACCAATGAACTCACTAGAATGTGAGTGAGTGCACGGGAGTAGTAACCTCCCGATAACGGTAGGAGAACCGAAATGAACAATCCATAAACAATAAGTATTGGAGGTATATAAGTAAACCCTACTAGAGGAATTCATGTTGGTGCAAGTCATGAACCATGAGGGTAGTAAAGAATGATGAGGGATCTTCAAACCCCTTTGCAAATTAGTCGAACCACTATGAGAGGACCCGACTGATGTGAGTAATGTCCCGAATATGAGAGTATTCGATACGTTGGGGGAACCCTTAAATCTGAGAATACTAGACGGTGGTAATTCCCTAAGCTAGTGGAGGTTATCGAGAGAGATACTTCTAGGCTAATCCATGAGATTGTAAGATACTCCAAGAGAGGAGTGTTGGGAATTTGATTAGTCCGGTAAAAATGGACACTTGTATATTGGAGGAGCTAAGTGTATAGCCTTTGAATTGTAGGCCCGGTGGCGAGTCTTGTGTATGACTCCGCCCAGAGACCAAAAGTAATGAGTATTGAGTATTGTGTATGTATGAGTAAAGTAATGAGTATTAAGTAAGAAGTGAGCATGAGTATGTAATGTGTACCGAGTATTGAGTATGTATGACTAAGTATGGAGTATTGAGCAATGAGTATGCACAAGTATAGTAACGTGTATGGAGTAAGGAATGTGTGCGAGTAAGGTAACGAGCAATGAGTGATGAGTATGCAAGAGTAAAGTGCTGAGTAGCGAGTAAGGAGTGAGTATGAGTAGAGTAACGAATATCGAACAAAGTACGAACAGAGTAGTGAGTAACGTAACGAAGAAGTAATGAGTAAGTAACTGACACGAATGATTGACTATCGAATTGTATTCCCTAGCAGGTATTGAACCTTGTATAAGTAAGTAAGTATTGTTGATTGTATTGTGTAGTAATAGTATGTATGTATGCATGTAAAATGAACTCCATGTATATCCGACCCAAAGTAGTCGACGTACCGCGGTTAGCACGTGGTATATGCGAATTTCATATTCAGCGTAAGCTGACCCCCTAGGGGGAACGTTTTTAGTGTGCAGGTATTCGAAGCTGACCACCGTTCGAGAGAGTAGGACGGGGACTGCTATGTAAGCACGGGTAAGTTATAATAGGGATTGTATTGTAATGTATTGTGAATTTGGAAGTCCAGACTGTATCGGTAAATTAACGATTGTACTAGA
Organism: Limonium bicolor; assembly: GCA_023374045.1. Lineage (NCBI taxonomy): Eukaryota > Viridiplantae > Streptophyta > Magnoliopsida > Caryophyllales > Plumbaginaceae > Limonium > Limonium bicolor. The sequence continues at coordinate 118,772,848 of CM041777.1, read as the reverse complement.
CTCGGTATAGTAATGTATTGGAGTTGTAATTGAATTATGGTTGAGTATGCAATGGGAAGTATTGTATTGTGTAGAGTACTCGGTATGTTCATATTCATCAGACCGATAGTATATGTAGGATTGTAACTCGCCTTATTAGTCACGTGGGTGACTAACGGCATTGTACACCCGCCGTTGAGTATGTAATGTCCGCTGCGAAGGTAAGTATTGTACAGTAATTACGGTATTAGCGGTAGGGGTGTTACATCGCCCTTCTTGTTATCATATGTAATTGGTTATACACTATATTTTCCAGAAATTACAAAATAGCCCCAAAACTTTATAAAATGTTATTTTAACACTTAAACACTTGTTTAAATTAACCAAAATTCATAACATTAATTCCCACCTTATCTTATATCATAATTATGCCAAATAAACATTTAACTCTCGGCATTTATATTTAGTACTCTATACTTTTCAAAATTTACAATTTAGCCACATAAATTAATAAACTAGCCATTTAAATACTTGTAGCTATTTTTAATATTCCCAAAATTTATAATATAAGCTAATATACTTATATTCTTCAAAAATCACCAAATAAACCTTTTTGTTCTCGGTTTTAATTTTAACTTACCATATAGTTTTAAAACTTGATTTATATCTTATAATAAATATGTATAAATGTATATAAGCCATATAACACTTCTTAAAATTATGTTAATGACTTAGGATGATTATAAGCTCAAAATTAAACATTTAATTCCTAACAATTCGGCTTGAATATATATGCATCATAATTAATTTTTGTGACACAAATTTATACCTTAAGGTAATAATCTCACCCTGTATGTTATAAGCTATTTTCTTGGTAATAGATCATATTGTTTTCAGCCCTAATTTTAACTAAGGTTGTACATAAATTTTGTACAAGGTTTGAAGCTTAAATTAAAGCTTAAACTTAATAAATTTAATTATAGAAATTTACTCCTTAAATCAAGGTGATTCTTGTACTTGATTTCCTCTTGAATTCCAAGCTCCTCCAATGGTTTCTTGGTGTAGAATTTTCGGCCTTAGGTATTTGTCAAGTAATGGGTGACCAGCATGGACTGAGATTCCCTTGTATAACTGTTGATCTAGTTTACTTATTTAATTCATTTACTTTACAAAAAAACTAATCTCTTTGTCTTCCTTATGCAGGCTTATGGTATTGGGTGACCAGCATGGACTGAGATTTCCTTGTTATAATATCTCGTAGTATATGGAAGATGAGTCACCATGTCATATGTCATTTGTTTAAGCTAAAAGCATGTCAAAATCATGCTAAAAACGGCCACTTTGGTAACCATGTGTGACTGATTTTTAACTTGGTTCCTGTCACACTATATTGTATTAAGATAATATTGTAACATGTTATAAGTCACAACATTTATTGGTACATTTATACTAAGGTAAAAGATGAAAGTTTCTAAGGTAAAATGTTGATTTTATAGTATTTTTTATCATAATTTCGGCCATACTTGTGCTATGAGTTTAGCACTAGATTTGATTGATTTAGATGGTCAATTCATCCCCATTTAATTCCAAGTGTTTATAAACATTTTTAAGGTCAATAAATATATATTAAGGTGTCACATTGAGTTATATGGGGTTATATCAACTCATGACAAATTCCCGGGCTATCGGGACACTCCCGGGGCAAAACAGGGGCGTTAAGAATTTTGCCCGAGCACTTTATGTATATTTGAAAAAGTAGCTCGAGAATTCTCTTAATAATGATGAATAATGGTAGTAGGAACTCTAAGAATGATTTATATAGGAGTTCGTGCCACTTCGGTACCTCTCCAGGGCATTCCTAGAGGTTTGTGGGGCCCCTAACGGGTACCTCCGAGCACTTTGCATTTGATTGGGAATTTAGTGTGAGGACTTAATCTTAAATGTTTAATAAAGTGTTATGTTGCATTTTGAATGAAGTGTGATGCTTTATTTCATCTTATAAAGTATTTCCGGGACTTCCAGCCTTAAGGGAGGTGTGTTGGCTCTCCTGGGCATTTTACATTTTTACTCAGTTTGAGATGAGGTTCTATGTTTTAAGGTTCATATAATGATCTTTAGTTTACTTGGAATGAGTTTATATTTATATACCTTGGTTAGCTTAAGGTCCGGCTTAACGCTCGGTGTTGACCTTAGGAGTTTTGGTGCGTTTTAACGCCTAAGTGTTTATATATTTTTCTTAGGGTTTCATAATCCCCCAAATAATATATATTTCCCATTATTTAATTATTTAAAGGTTAGGGGTATTTCAGTCTACCCCCTAAAAGGACTTCGTCCCGAAGTCATAACCTCTACTTATTCATCCTATGGAATCAAGTTCCTCATGTCTATTCCTGTATACTTATCATTCCTGGGTGTCAATACTATATTATACCTCTACATTCCACCAGTCATCCGAGCGTATGCAACTCGTACATACACATAACCTTTGCTCATGACAATCAATGTATCATAACATAAACATTCTGATAGATGCAGTAAATAAGTGTACTTTTATAACCATCCAAGTGTCACATAGAACACATCAATAACCATTCAATCAATTACACACATGCACAACAACCAAACACAAACCAAAACCAGTATGCTCTACATACACATTCATTACCTAGACTGCAATATGCAAGTCGCATGTGGTGCTCTACCCCCCTTAAAAAGGGTTACGCCCACGTACCCCCACAAGTATACACAAACTAAAGGAAACGTTCTGGATACTTGTCTCGCATAGAGTCCTCTAACTCCCATGTCGCCTCCTCAATGTCATGGTTTGACCACAGAACCTTGACCATCCTAATGGTCTTGTTCCTGGTCTCCCTAGTCTTGGAGTCTAAAATGCGGACTGGGTCTCCTCATACTTAAGAGTAGGATCTAACTCGAGTGTCTCGGGCTCTAAGATATGTGATGGGTGAGGCACATACTACTTTAGCTGAGATATGTGGAACACATTATGCACTCTCCCAAGCTCAATAGGTAAGTCTAGTATGTAGGCTAATGGGTCCACTCGCTCCGTGATAAGGTACGGTCCTACATACTTTGGGCTAAGCTTGCCCTTCTGCCCAAATCTGAAGACTCCTTTCATTGGTAAAACTCTAAGGAAGACTCGATCGCCTACTGCGAACTCGAGGTCTCTCCTCCGGACATCAGCACATGACTTTTGTCTGTCCTGGGCTGTCTTCATGTTCTTGTGTATATGTACAATATCCTCCTTCACCTGCTCTAGGTACTCAGGCCCTAAGATAGTATTCTCACTGGCCTTGTCCAACAAAGATGGTAGGCCTGCCGTACAATGCCTAAAATGGTGGCTTCTGATGGATGCATGATAGCTGTTATTGTACGCAAGCTCGATCAGATGTAGACGATCTATCCAGCTTTCCTGGAAGTCTAAGGCACAAGCTCTAAGCATGTCTTCTAATGTCTGAATGTATCTTTCACTCTGACCGTCTGTCTGAGGGTGGAAAGTGGTACTTAGCTTCAGCTTCGTACCCGATGCCTCCTGAACTTAGTGCCAAAATTTGGAGAGGAATCTGGAATCTCTATCTGGCACAATCGACTTAGGTACACCGTGGTGTCTAATGATCTCTTTCTGGAAGAGGTCCGCCAGCTTGGGGACTTTCCAAGTGTCCTTGATAGGAATAAACCTTGCTACCTTCGTCAGTCTGTCGACGATGACCCATATCATGTTAGCACCTCCTCTAGTCGGTGGAAGACCCACCACAAAGTCCATAGATACATCTTCGAACTTACAATATGGAATGGGCATCGGCTGTACTAACACGCCCGGTCTCCGGTGCTCAAACTTTACTTTCTAACAAGTCATACATCTTGCCAAAAACTCTGTAACATCCTTCTTCATTCCACTCCACCAGAAATGTAACTTCAGATCCTTGTACATCTTAGATGATCCTGGATGTACTGATAAGGAAGAGCAATGAGCTTCCTGTAATATCTTTTCCTTCAAGTTGGGGCTGGACTCTGGAATGCATAAACGACCATTTAGTCTGATTAACCCGTCTTCACTGAGTACAAAATCGTACTTCTGTCTCCCAAAGATACCGTCAGTCAACTGCTGCCTGATAGTCTGCATGTATTGGTCATTATCCCGAGCACTACGTACTTCCTCGATAAGGCTTCTATCTCCCGTCATAGCAAATAAGGAATGAGCTCTACGGCTCAAGGCGTCAGCAACAACATGATTTGCCTTCCTTGTACCTGAGGTCGATGTTGTAGTCCTTTAGAAACTCGACCCATCGCCTCTGTCTCATGTTTAGCTCCTTCTGAGTAAATTGGTGCTGAAGGCTCTTATGATCTGAGTAAACTGTAACTGTAACTCCATAAAAGTAGTGGCGCCAGATCTTTAGTGCAAACACTACTGCTCCCAATTTCAAATCATGAGTCGGGTAGTTCTCCTCATGTTTCTTCAGCTGATGTGTTGCATAAGCGACAACCTTGCCATGCTGCATAAGTACACACCCTATCCCTGTGCCTGAGCATCACATTATACTTCAAACCCGTCGGTCCCCTCTGGAATGGTAAGTATGGGCGCCGACGTCAGTAGGTCCTTCAGTGTCTGAAAGAAACACTCGCAATCCTCGGTCCATACAAATGGAGTGTATTTCTTCATCAGACTAGTCATTGGTTTCGCCAGTTTGGAAAAATCTTGGAGAAATCTTCGGTAGTAACCAGCTAATCCCAAGAAGCTATGGATATCTGTCACTGTCTTCGGTCTGGGCCAAGTCTTAACTGCCTCGATCTTTGTAGGGTCTACAGATATACCACTGACAAATATCACATGCCCTAGAAAAGATACACTGTCTAACCAGAAGTCACACTTTGAATGTTTTGCATATAGTTGGTTTTCTCTCATGGTCTGTAAAACTTGCGATGCACCTCATGCTCGTCCTTAGTCTTAGAATAGACTAGGATGGCGTCAATGAACACAACCACTGATGAGTCTAGCTGTTCTCTGAATAATCGGTTCATTAGATCCAAGAATATAGCTGGGGCGTTCGATAAGCCAAATGGCATTACTGTAAACTCATAGTGCCCATAGCGCGTTCGAAAAGCTGTCTTCTCTATGTCCCCATCTGCTATCCGTATCTGATGGTATCCAGATCTAAGGTCAATCTTTGAGAAGACCATAGCACCTCTTAATTGGTCGAACATGTCATCAATCCGTGGTAAAGGGTACTTATTCTTTACTGTGACTACGTTAAGTTCCCTGTAGTCAATGCATAGTTGCATGCTACCATCCTTTTTCTTTACGAATAGTACTGGTGCTCCCAATGGCAATGCACTCGGTCTGATAAAACCCTTATCAAGCAGATCCTCTAACTGAATCTTCAGCTTTTCATCTCTACTGGTGCCATTCGGTAGGGTGCCTTAGCAATGGGCCCCGTGCCCGGTAATAAATCGATGTAGAACTCAACATCTCGCTTAGGTGGCATCCCTCGTAATTCTTCAGGAAACAGAACCGAGAAATCTGATACAACTGGTATTTCTGACCTTGTCTGTTCTTCCAGCCTCATGTCCTAGACATAGCACAAGTAGACTGGTTGTCCCTTCCTGACCTTCTTCATCAAGGTTATAGCAGATACTAGCTTGAAAGTCAGCTCTCTAGGAGTACTGCGATATGAGACTGTCTTGCCCTTCGGGCTCTTCAGTAATAGTCTGTGCTCCGCGCAATGCAGTCGCCCCTTATACTTCTGTAGCCAATCCATGCCAAGGATGATGTCGAAGCCCAAATTATCTAGCTCAATCAGATCCGCGTGAAAGTCTTCAGTCATGATATTAATCTGAAGTCCCGTGTGAAGTTTGGTGCACTTCACTCTCTCCTTGGTCGGTAGTGTGACTAGGAAATCTGAGAGAGGCTCAAGGGTTGTCTGTAACTTCCTTGCTAATGCAGAGGATATAAAGGAATGAGGCGCTCTCGAATGGAATAGTATCGATGCACTGCAAAATTTATTTGATATATTAAATGCTAAGAAATAATCCTAGAAATCAACAAATCAATAGACCGTCGGGTTGCAAAAATCCCGGTCATAGTAGTATAGCAATTATAAAGCGACCAGGTGTCAATCCACGGGACTTGATGTAAATAAGTATAGCCTAAGATGATGGGTAATTCAAAAGGGGTTTGTTTTGGTTTTGGGTTTTAAATAGATAACAAGAAAGTAAATAGTAGATAAATTAAAGTGATAGATTTGGAAGTGTAAATGGTACTCTAGGTTCAGGGAGTTGTTCTCTAGCTAGGTTCTGCATATTCTACTACTTAAGCGGAGACTTGGATCGGCTTGTAATTCTCAATATCTATTCTGTATTAAGTCCTAATTACAGATAGCTCATCTATACAGGACACGTAATTCTAGTCTAGACTTAGCAAGTATATCTAGATGGTTTTATTGTACCGAATTACTACTCTAGTTTGGTCCGGACTAAAGCTCCTAGTGGCTAATGTAATCTATCCGATTGCAATTATCACAGGTAACAGGTTAATAGGACCATTAATGCTAATCACCTTATCTGATCATAACATGATTCGAGGGCTTATAATAAATTCATGACGTTTATTAAAAGCACTTAAATAGCATTAACCTGAACAATCCAAATAGTCTCAATAAAGCAGTAAAAAATGCAGAGTTTAACTAATTACAACATCCCTTCCCCTAGAGTATATCCTCTTAGCTAGACATAGCAATTATAATCATAAATGAGAGAGAGTTGAGAGAAATCATCTGTTACGAAGATCTTCTTGCTCGCTCCGCCCTTGTCCTTGCGCTATGCTGGCTGAGAGTTGGATTTGGACAATGGAGTGAATCTGGTGAAATGGGGTGAAAGTGGAATTTTTGGGTGAGTTTGTGAGACGTCCGGATGGGGAGGGTCGGTCGGACACAAATCCGGACGTGATATTTTGTGTGGCGAGTGTGCGGAAGCTTATATGTGATTTTTGTGTGAAAAAATTGGGATAAAACTGTGAGTGTTATGGAGTGTGTTTGTGTTTGAGTGTGGGTATGGAGATGGAGTACGGAGGAGTTATTATGAGGATGAGCAGATGAATGGAGTGAGAGGAGGAGGATAAGGAGAGGTGTGGATGAATGTCTGGTGCGAATTGGAATGAAGGCTAGGGAAGGGTTTAAATAGGATTAGGATTAAACATAGCTTAGTGGTGAGTGGGTAGGCGTTTGATTGAGCATGGGAACTAGCTTAATTTAGACAGAGTATGGGCTTAATCGGCTGATAATTGCGCCGAAAGCAACAATTATCAGCGCGCATGATTTTTATTTTAATCTCTGTGTGACGTCCGCGTTTGAGTCTGTATACGGACAGGGGTGTCCTGACGAGATCTACACGCGTCCGTGTTTCTGTCCGCGTGCGGACATGGCTGTCCTAGCGAGATTAATTCCTGTCCGCGTTTGAGTCCGCATTACGGACATGATTGTCCTGGGTAGATCTATGAGCGTCCGCATGGGCGTCCGTGTTTGCGGACAAGGGACAGAAGGAGCTGTTCGCTTTTCTGTCCGTTTTCCGGACGCGTTTGAAGTTGTGAGCGTCCGTGAGTTAGTCCGTTCTACGGACGTGAGTGTAGAAAGGGGAAACTCGATCTAGAGCTGTCCGCTTTTCTGTCCGTGGCTTCCCATCCGGACTCATATCCGGACATGTGTAAATTTTTCTCTTTTTGTCCCAAAAGCTCTTAACTCCTTCCTAATCACGTCCTAAGCCAAAATAACATGAAAAGAGAGGGTAAATGCATAAATCTAAGTAAAAGAATATGGAAAACAAGGGTTCAAAGCACTTAAAAGATTATCAATAATCAGTGCATCAAATTCCCCCACACTTATCTTTTCTTGTCCTCAAGCAAAATAGAGAATGAAACTTATCTTCCAGGTTGTAGCATTGAAACTCAGGGTCAAATAGATGCAGACAGAAAACAAGAAATGATGACGATCAAGAATAATTCTGCTTCTGGATGTAGGTTTTCGCTGTCAGTGAAAAAGAAGGATTTTTAAAAGCATGGAGAAGTCAGAATACGAAATGTAGAAGTAGATTAACTTGGGATCTTCCATTATTTCTTTCCTCTAACCTTTGGATGTCAAGGGGTGTGAAGTAATGCCTTATTCCGCAATACCTTTCAACAACGTACTCATGATCAAAATTTAACTGCAATCAATTTTCGCCTGCAAGAACATTCTTTTCAAGAGATATATAAAACAATAATTATTGTGAATGTAGGAATTGTTCTGTAACCCAGACTTTTCTCTATATCCATGTAACGGTGTTGGGCTAACTATCCCAGATCCCGAGACATTAGGTAGATAGGTGTTAAGGCACCCTTAAGACTTAATAACCGGATAGACGAGGCCTGTTTTGTTCGGAAATTTTTTTGTTTGATCAGTGGAGTACCTTGACTTATCCTTTTCATTCCAAACTTTCAAATCATTTCCAAGAGTCCCAAGCTAAACTAATTCAGTTTCCATAATCAACTACTCCATCAAATTTTAGTAAAAAATAGAACAACTTTGAATAAAATTAGATGTAAAACACCCTAAAGCAGAAGGATTCTTGAGGTAGTCAACATACCTTGATTTCTAAATCTGCTTGAAGAATTGATTTTCTTGGAAGCAAGTAGACAAATAAAGATAAGTACGACATTTAAATCCAACTTGCATATTCAGATAGATTTTTCTACTCTTAATTCCCCCCCCCCCCCCCAACACTTGAGAAGAGCAATGCCCCCATTGCGTGGAAATCGAACCCAAGTAAGCATGCATTATAATGTAGAACATTGGTAAGTAAGTAGAGATAACAAAATGTAAAAAGAGAGTACTTCCCAATGTTCCAGCCAATCGGAAGTTCATGCGCAGTTCAGGTTTATTTGTCGTGCTATATTTCCCTTCGAGTGTGTAAGTGTTGAGTGTAAAAAATAGAAGAGACTGCACAACATAGCATTAGATGAAAATAGAATAGAAATTGAATTTTAAACACTGCAAGTTAGTCTGTACGGCTTACGACACCGTTTACCCTTCAAAATAAAATAAAATAAAGGTAAAAACATCAAAAGAGTGCAAACTAAAATAAAGAACAACTGAAATAAATAAAAGAAAACAAAACAATAATATATGATCACTGTGATGGTCCCGGCGGTGGTCTGTGATCCAGGTGGCCCATGAGTCTCTCGATGAGGAGGGCTGTCCGACTCTGAACCTCATCACTGTGCTCTATGCGCTGGGTAATCCGGTCCTGGATCTGGCACAACCTCTGTGAGCATCCGCATGGGCGTCCGTGTTTGCGGACAAGGGACAGAAGGAGCTGTTCGCTTTTCTGTCCGTTTTCCGGACGCGTTTGAAGTTGTAAGCGTCCGTGAGTTAGTCCGTTCTACGGACGTGAGTGTAGAAAGGGGAAACTCGATCTAGAGCTGTCCGCTTTTCTGTCCGTGGCTTCCCATCCGGACTCATATCCGGACATGTGTAAATTTTTTCTTTTTGTCCAAAAGCTCTTAACTCCTTCCTAATCACGTCCTAAGCCAAAATAACATGAAAAAGAGGGTAAATGCATAAATCTAAGTAAAAGAATATGGAAAAACAAGGGTTCAAAGCACTTAAAAGATATATCAATAATCAGTGCATCAAATTCCCCCACACTTATCTTTTTCTTGTCCTCAAGCAAAAATAGAGAATGAAACTTATCTTCCAGGTTGTAGCATTGAAACTCAGGGTTAAATAGATGCAGACAGAAAACAAGAAATGATGACGATCAAAAGAATAATTCTGCTTTTGGATGTAGGTTTTCGCTGTCAGTGAAAAAGAAGGATTTTTAAAAGCATGGAGAAGTCAGAATACGAAATGTAGAAGTAGATTAACTTGGGATCTTCCATTATTTCTTTCCTCTAACCTTTGGATGTCAAGGGGTGTGAAGTAATGCCTTATTCCGCAATACCTTTCAACACCACGTACTCATGATCAAAATTTAACTGCAATCAATTTTTCGCCTGCAAGAACATTCTTTTGCAAGAGATATATATAAAACAATCGAATTATTGTGAATTGTAGAATTGTTCTGTAACCCAGACTTTTCTCTATATCCATGTAACGGTGTTGGGCTAACTATCCCAGATCCCGAGACATTAGGTAGATAGGTGTTAAGGCACCCTTAAGACTTAATAACCGGATAGACGAGGCCTGCTTTTGTTCGGAATTTTTTTTGTTTGATCAGTGGAGTACCTTGACTTATCCTTTTCATTCCAAACTTTCAAATCATTTCCAAGAGTCCCAAGCTAAACTAATTCAGTTTCCATAATCAACTACTCCATCAAATTTAGTAAAAAAAGAAGAACAATTTGAATAAAATTAGATGTACAAACACCCAAGCAGAAGGATTCTTGAGGTAGTCAACATACCTTGATTTCTAAATCTGCTTGAAGAATTGATTTTTCTTGGAAGCAAGTAGACAAATAAAGATAAGTACGACATTAAATCCAACTTGCATATTCAGATAGATTTTTCTACTCTTAATTCCCCCCCCCCCCCCCAACACTTGAGAAGAGCAATGCCCCCATTGCGTGGAAATCGAACCCCAAGTAAGCATGCATTATATAATGTAGAACATTGGTAAGTAAGTAGAGATAACAAAATGTAAAAAGGAGTACTTCCCAATGTTCCAGCCAATCGGAAGTTCATGCGCAGTTCAGGTTTATTTGTCGTGCTATATTTCCCTTCGAGTGTGTAAGTGTTGAGTGTAAAAAATAGAAGAGACTGCACAACATAGCATTAGATGAAAATAGAATAGAAATTGAACTTAAACACTGCAAGTTAGTCTGTACGGCTTACGACACCGTTTACCCTTCAAAATAAAATAAAATAAAGGTAAAAACATCAAAAGAGTGCAAACTAAAATAAAGAACAACTGAAATAAATAAAAGAAAACAAAACAATAATATATGATCACTGTGATGGTCCCGGCGGTGGTCTGTGATCCAGGTGGCCCATGAGTCTCTCGATGAGGAGGGCTGTCCGACTCTGAACCTCATCACTGTGCTCTATGCGCTGGGTAATCCGGTCCTGGATCTGGCACAACCTCTGTGAGCATCCGCATGGGCGTCCGTGTTTGCGGACAAGGGACAGAAGGAGCTGTTCGCTTTTCTGTCCGTTTTCCGGACGCGTTTGAAGTTGTAAGCGTCCGTGAGTTAGTCCGTTCTACGGACGTGAGTGTAGAAAGGGGAAACTCGATCTAGAGCTGTCCGCTTTTCTGTCCGTGGCTTCCCATCCGGACTCATATCCGGACATGTGTAAATTTTTCTCTTTTGTCCCAAAAGCTCTTAACTCCTTCCTAATCACGTCCTAAGCCAAAATAACATGAAAAAGAGGGTAAATGCATAAATCTAAGTAAAAGAATATGGAAAACAAGGGTTCAAAGCACTTAAAAGATATATCAATAATCAGTGCATCAAATTCCCCCACACTTATCTTTTTCTTGTCCTCAAGCAAAAATAGAGAATGAAACTTATCTTCCAGGTTGTAGCATTGAAACTCAGGGTTAAATAGATGCAGACAGAAAACAAGAAATGATGACGATCAAAAGAATAATTCTGCTTTTGGATGTAGGTTTTCGCTGTCAGTGAAAAAGAAGGATTTTTAAAAGCATGGAGAAGTCAGAATACGAAATGTAGAAGTAGATTAACTTGGGATCTTCCATATTTCTTTCCTCTAACCTTTGGATGTCAAGGGGTGTGAAGTAATGCCTTATTCCGCAATACCTTTCAACACCACGTACTCATGATCAAAATTTAACTGCAATCAATTTTTCGCCTGCAAGAACATTCTTTTGCAAGAGATATATAAAAAACAATCGAATTATTGTGAATTGTAGAATTGTTCTGTAACCCAGACTTTTCTCTATATCCATGTAAGGTGTTGGGCTAACTATCCCAGATCCCGAGACATTAGGTAGATAGGTGTTAAGGCACCCTTAAGACTTAATAACCGGATAGACGAGGCCTGCTTTTGTTCGGAAATTTTTTTGTTTGATCAGTGGAGTACCTTGACTTATCCTTTTCATTCCAAACTTTCAAATCATTTCCAAGAGTCCCAAGCTAAACTAATTCAGTTTCCATAATCAACTACTCCATCAAATTTTAGTAAAAAATAGAACAACTTTGAATAAAATTAGATGTACAAACACCCTAAAGCAGAAGGATTCTTGAGGTAGTCAACATACCTTGATTTCTAAATCTGCTTGAAGAATTGATTTTTCTGGAAGCAAGTAGACAAATAAAGATAAGTATGACATTTAAATCCAACTTGCATATTCAGATAGATTTTTCTACTCTTAATTTCCCCCCCCCCCCCCAACACTTGAGAAGAGCAATGCCCCCATTGCGTGGAAATCGAACCCCAAGTAAGCATGCATTATAATGTAGAACATTGGTAAGTAAGTAGAGATAACAAAATGTAAAAAGGAGTACTTCCCAATGTTCCAGCCAATCGGAAGTTCATGCGCAGTTCAGGTTTATTTGTCGTGCTATATTTCCCTTCGAGTGTGTAAGTGTTGAGTGTAAAAATAGAAGAGACTGCACAACATAGCATTAGATGAAAATAGAATAGAAATTGAACTTTAAACACTGCAAGTTAGTCTGTACGGTTTACGACACCGTTTACCCTTCAAAATAAAATAAAATAAAGGTAAAAACATCAAAAGAGTGCAAACTAAAATAAAGAACAACTGAAATAAATAAAAGAAAACAAAACAATAATATATGATCACTGTGATGGTCCCGGCGGTGGTCTGTGATCCAGGTGGCCCATGAGTCTCTCGATGAGGAGGGCTGTCCGACTCTGAACCTCATCACTGTGCTCTATGCGCTGGGTAATCCGGTCCTGGATCTGGCACAACCTCTGTGAGCATCCGCATGGGCGTCCGTGTTTGCGGACAAGGGACGGAAGGAGTTGTCCGCTTTTCTGTCCGTTTTCCGGACGCGTTGGAAGTTGCGAGCGTCCGTGAGTTAGTCCGTTCTGCGGACGTGAGTGTAGAAAGGGGAAATTCGATCTAGAGCTGTCCGCTTTTCTGTCCGTGGCTTCCCATCCGGACTCATATCCGGACATGTGTAAATTTTTCTCTTTTTGTCCCAAAAGCTCTTAACTCCTTCCTAATCACGTCCTAAGCCAAAATAACATGAAAAAGAGGGTAAATGCATAAATCTAAGTAAAAGAATATGGAAAACAAGGGTTCCAAGCACTTAAAAGATATATCAATAATCAGTGCATCAAATTCCCCCACACTTATCTTTTGCTTGTCCTCAAGCAAAAATAGAGAATGAAACTTATCTTCCAGGCTGTAGCATTGAAACTCAGGGTTAAACAGATGCAGACAGAAAACAAGAAATGATGACGATCAAAAGAATAATTCTGCTTCTGGATGTAGGTTTTCGCAGTCAGTGAAAAAGAAGGATTTTTAAAAGCATGGAGACGTCAGAATACAAAATCTAGAAGTAGATTAACTTGGGATCTTCCACTATTTCTTTCCTCTAACCTTTGGATGTCAAGGGGTGTGAAGTAATGCCTTATTCAGCAATACCTTTCAACACCACGTACTCATCATCAAAATTTAATTGCAATCAATTTTTCGCCTGCAAGAACATTCTTTTGCAAGAGATATATATAAAACAATCGAATTATTGTGAATTGTAGAATTGTTCTGTAACCCAGACTTTTCTCTCTATCCATGTAACGGTGTTGGGCCAACTATCCCAGATCCCGAGACCTTAGGTAGATAGGTATTAAGGCACCCTTAAGACTTAATAACCGGATAGACGAGGCCTGCTTTTGTTCGAAAATTTTTTTGTTTGATCAGTGGAGTACCTTGACTTATCCTTTTCATTCCAAACTATCAAATCATTTCCAATAGTCCCAAGCTAAACTAATTCAGTTTCCATAATCAACTACTCCATCAAATTTTAGTAAAAAAAAGAACAATTTTGAATAAAATTAGATGTACAAACACCCTAAAGCAGAAGGATTCTTGAGGTAGTCAACATACCTTGATTTCTAAATCTGCTTGAAGAAGTGATTTTTCTCGGAAGCAAGTAGACAAATAAAGATAAGTGTGACACTTAAATCCAACTTGCATATTCAGATAAATTTTTCTACTCTTAATTCCCCCCCCCCCCCCACACTTGAGAAGAGCAATGCCCCCATTGTGTGGAAATCGAACCCCAAGTAATCATGCATTATAATGTAGAACATTGGTTAGTAAGTAGAGATAACAAAATGTAAAAAGGAGTACTTCCCAATGTTCCAGCCAATCGGAAGTTCATGCGCAGTTCAGGTTTATTTGTCGTGCTATATTTCCCTTCGAGTGCATAAGTGTTGAGTGTAAAAAATAGAAGAGACTGCACAACATAGCATTAGATGAAAATAGAATAGAAATTGAACATTAAACACTGCAAGTTATTCTGTACGGTTTACGACACTGTTTACCCTTCAAAATAAAATAAAATAAAGGTAAAAACATCAAAAGAGTGCAAACTAAAATAAAGAACAACTGAAATAAATAAAAGAAAACAAAACAATAATAGATGATCACTGTGATGGTCCCGGCGGTGGTCTGTGATCCAGGTGGCCCATGAGTCTCTCGATGAGGAGGACTGTCCGACTCTGAACCTCGTCACTGCGCTATATGCACTGGGTAATCCGGTCTTGGGTCTGGCACAACCTCTGTGAGCGTCCGCATGGGCGTCCGTGTTTGCGGACAAGGGACAGAAGGAGCTGTCCGCTTTTCTGTCCGTTTTCCGGACGCGTTTGAAGTTGCGAGCGTCTGTGAGTTAGTCCGTTCTGCGGACGTGAGTGTATAAAGGGTAAACTCGATCTAGAGTTGTCCGCTTTTCTGTCTGTGGCTTCCCATCCGGACTCATATCCGGACATGTGTAAATTTTTCTCTTTTTGTCCCAAAAGCTCTTAACTCCTTCCTAATCACGTCCTAAGCCAAAATAACATGAAAAAGAGGGTAAATGGATAAATCTAAGTAAAAGATTATGGAAAACAAGGGTTCAAAGCACTTAAAAGATATATCAACAATCAGTGCATCATGCACTCACGCCATTTATTGTGAAGGTTCCTATGATGACATTCCCCTTATCCTTGGCCTCAGTCTTGTCCAACACATTCAGAACAGCTCCTTCTTCGGACTCGAGGCATAGGGTTAACAATTCGTAAGATAGTGAGGTTGATTCTTACATACAATCTCTATAATTACATTAATACCATCTAAACATCAAATTTAACTGTCCGGATTTCAGATGGGTAGTGTTTACTAAGGTTGATGGGGCAGTGTTCAACTTAATGCTCTTAATCCCGTGGTACACTAGTCTAGATTCTCCACCAAATATCAACACGTCCCCTGATTTCAAAACAATCTTGCTCGCCTTGTCCATCCTCTTCTGATCACCGTATAGAAATTCAGCATCATCTCCAATGGAGAATGATACAACTGGTATTCCTTTTGTTATTGATTCGGATGCACTAGTAGAAAAAATTTTTATAACACGGTTGTTTACATAAATATAACACAGTTATGTAGTGTGTTGTATGCTGCAGTCGTATATTCTTTTTCATTTTACAACACGGTTAGCAACCGTGTTAAAAACAAATTTTATAACACGGTTAAATAGGCAAAAACCGTGTTATAAAAGTGCTTACCGCGCTTCATTTTTTTACGCCAAATTAGTTTTATAACACGGTTCCAACTACCAACCGTTTTATAACGTCCGCTTTTACAACACGTTTTCTTATAAAAACCGTGTTATAAAGCCTTTTCCTGCAAAAATTCAAGTACTTTTATAACACGGTTTTTGCTAACAACCGTGTTATAAAGTTATATTTTACAACACCACTGTTATTAACAACCGTGTTATAAATATTTTTCCCGCCAAAATACAAACTTATTTTATTACTCGGTTGGATATACAACCGTGTTATATGTTTTTTTAAAATTTTTTCTGTTTCTTTATACTTCTTTACAACCTACAATAAACAGTCAATCATGTCTATTACACATGACACATTCAATACGCAGCCACACCAGCTTGCAAAAGCGAAATACCCCAAACATAAGTAAGCTAATTAAACATCAAGTTATGATGTAATAAGGCTAAAAAATGCCTTAGAAACATTGGTAGACAATTTAAACCAAGGAAAACACAAGGAAACGCCTTAAGGGCAATTTAGGCAAAAATGTGCTCTAAGCTTGGAGTGACTTTGATTAGCACCCAAATACCATTATAAGACTTTATTATCATGCAAATGGACATGTTAAATCAATTACCAAAGAAAACCAAGCTCAAAAACAAGCTGAAACACAAAATGTGCTTTAAGACTCCTTAAAGCACCTTTTTGAGAAATTGTCTTAGAAATGAGTTTTGCGTGGCTAAATGCCCATGATTACACCTTAATCAACATGTGTACTAATTAGTATCACATTAGGAAGCCTAAATCAATGAGAAACCAAAAATTTCACAAATATGTGCACTAGTTTGTGAATAGTAACCAAATAGTGCCTAGTTTAGTCTTTAGTCAACTTAGTTTAGTTAATTGGTCAACAAAGGCCAAAAATACCCTTATTTAACAAGGGGGCCGATTTTTGAGAGTGGTGAGTCACCACATAAGTCATCCAACTTAAGAAAAGAAGAGAGAAATAAGAAAAGTTACTATTTGCTTTTTAAACAAAATATCTTCTCATAAGCTACCTCTCTCCTCTCTTCTTCATTTCTCTTCTTCCCCACCGATTTTCTTCTTCTTCTCTCTGTTCCAAACCGTTCCCAACCAGCTCCATACTTGCTCCACCTTGATTTGTCCATAACTTGCTCATTTTAGCTCCAAATCAAAAACTAAGCATAGATTTCTCTTAGTTAGACCAAGGCCTTGCTTCCTATCTTTTCAAAATTTGAAAAGCTTCATTTTGGAGCCATGGGAAAACGCCATTGAAGGGGGGAAAACTAGCTTGAGTTGTTCATTGTGTTCTCCATTCATTCAAGGTAAGGAAAATGTAAGAAAAACTAAGTTTCCATCACTTTTCCTTCATAACTGAAATTCATCTCTTCATGTGACCTTGTTTTATCTCTTGTTCTAGCTTGATTCTATTCTCCAAAGACTTGAGGAGGTCTTGCCTTGCTTCATTATGAAAGTCATTCCAAAATTCAAAGGTAAACATACACATTTAAGCTTTAAAACACATTTTTTAACCTAGGAATGATTCCTTAAGGTTAGTGTATTGTTTAGCACTCATGAGAGTCATTGTATATTGATTAGAACATTGTCAAAGGGAGATTTAATTGGTGGTTGAGATTTATTCAAGAAAAAGCCCTAAGGAGGAAGTTAAGATAAGCTTGAGAAAAACAAGGTAAATTGCTTACCTAATGGTGGTTTAAGGTTTAAGGGGTGGCATTTAGATAAGCACTAATGTAGCTTAAAGCTTACATAAGGTAAGGGGTTATATAACCTAGGAAAAAGGAATTCAAATAAGCTTGTGAACTTGTCACTAAGGAGCCAATGGATATGAGTTAGTAAGATAAGTATAAGGTGAATTAAGAGAACACTTATATTGCTATGGGAGCATTATTGTGTGTATTTGCAGGTTGAAAGCTTTTATATGTGGGAAATTCAGTGTTTAAGTTTAAGTCATTTATGGGCCTAGGAGCCATGTCATTTAAGAGCCTTAGTGTTATGCAATTTAAGATTATTGCACTATATTAAGTTTGTTGTGGATGAGTTGATTTGGGTGAGAAAGTATGATGAGAAAGGATATAATGTGTGTGAGATGATTGAATGAGAAAAACAATGCATTTGGGCATGATAATATACTAGAGGAGCTATGGCGAAATTTGAATAGAAAAGAAAGTGTTTAAGTGGTGGTGGTGAATTAATATGACCTAGGATTTACTAGGGATCATTAAGAGGAGTTTGAGTGAAAATGAGTTAACAAAGGAGTTCTTAAGGATTAGAATGACCTAGAATTGTTTAGGAGGGATTAGAGGTTTGGAGGGTGTAATTGGTGTATCAAGATTGTGTAGTAAGGATTTGAGTGTTCATGATTGCGTTAAGGGTGAGAAAATAAACGTTGGGTGTAGTAATATACTAAGGAAGCCATGTCAAAATTTGGAGAGGAAACTAAGTGTTTAAGGTGTTCTAAGGAGATTTTATGACTAAGGAGGTTCTAGTAAACATTAAGGGTTGTTTTGGTGAAAATGGATAAACTATGGAGTTCTTGAGTACTAGGAACACCTAGGGATGTCTAAGAGGGACTAGGGGATCCAATGGTGAATTTAAGGCACCAAGACCATGGTGAAGGAGGCTAGGAAACCTGTACAAAGTTTGAAGGAAAAATAAGGTATAATGACTTGTAAGGATGTAAGCATGTGCTAGATTATATATAGCTTTGTGAAGATTAAGTAAAGCAAATGGGTATGCATGATGATGCTTGAGGAGTAGTTAAGATGGTTGTGAAGAAACACTTTGGTTAGTGTAAGTTTTAGACAAAATTTACATGTTGGAAGTGTAAAGAATTA
The DNA here is from genome assembly GCA_023374045.1 of Limonium bicolor. NCBI lineage: Eukaryota > Viridiplantae > Streptophyta > Magnoliopsida > Caryophyllales > Plumbaginaceae > Limonium > Limonium bicolor. Next base: position 118,754,265 of record CM041777.1, on the reverse strand, counting down.
AGTTATAAGTGTTAAGAGTTTAGTGAGAACTTGAGTAAATGATCAAGGAATTTGGAGGTGAGTTGATCCATGAGTTAGGAGGATATATAAAGTGTTAAAATGGTGTTAGAACATGTGTGAATACTTGGGGAAAGATTAGAAGAAGATTGGGCAAAAGAACAAGTGTGGAAAGAGGTTCAAAACTATGAAATTTAACAGTTTATAAGGTGGTTCGGGACTTAGTCCGTGGATAAAGTCCCGGACCAGCACTAAAAACATGCCGAAAATTCAAGTTTAAATTGGTCCGGGACCTAGGTCTTGTAATAAGTCCCGGACCAGCACAAAAAAACTGCTGAGAGTGCCTTTCAGAAGTGGTCCGGGACCTAGGTTAAGTAACAAGTCCCGGACCACCCATAAATAAGCGCCGAGAGAGAACCTAGTAATTGGTCCGGGACTACAGTCCAGGACCATGTCTCGGACCAGCCAATTTTACAAAGGAAGTGTGCTTTTTAAGAGGTAAATGAAGGGGGCTTGTTGGGTAATGTTATTATGAGGTTGTTAAGAGTTGTTTGGTGGATTTTTTAAGGCCATTGGAGGTGTGCAAAAGTGTGAGGTAAAGTGAGAAGTAAGTAACATAAGTGGTTAAGGAACATTCCCGAATATCGTTTTATTAGTAACCGAAAGAGGTTAACTAACAAATATTAACATTAAGACTTCTACTAACTGCAACTTGGGGGGAGTGAGGAATCCGGGACTGACTCCGGTCATGCATGTTAAGGAAAGGGGGTCGGTATCTTGATCAGATCCGACTTCCGCTTAAGGACTTGTCATCGGACTTGTTGCCTAGGGTCGGTTTCCGGCTCAGCTACATTGGACATCCAGTCCAAGGTAGGAGGCATTAAGATGGTGCGGTAGGAACACCTAAATCCTAAATTTTAAGATATGTTGTTTATTCAACCAATGGAGTTAATAGCTCATTGGATAGGGTTGCCTTTGACCCGACAAAAATAAACATTGAGATAAGATACTACCATTTCTATTTAAAGAATTGTAACACCCCATCCAACAACAACACATTTAACAACAATCTGCAGCGGAAAATATACTGCATCACATTACTTAACTCATTGGTATTACACGCCGTTAACCACCCACGTGGCTAACAAGGCTATTACATATACATTGCATCGGTCTGATGGACTAGATTCCCGAGCGACTACACATTACTATCCCTTTCCATTAACAACTAAACATACACATACCTTCCAACTGTACCGAGTATTTACAAGCTGATGCCGATAACAATTTCGGTCTTACTACACCTACTGTACATATATAACTTAAATGATTACCCATGTACAAACGACTACCCCGTCCTACTCTCGAACGGCTTCTAGCTCCTTGTACCTGAAAATAGGAAAAGAAGAGAAAAGGGTGGCCCCCCAGGGGCTCAGCACCTTTGCTGGTATGGTAATCCCGCAGCCCGCATGCTACCGGGCCATGCACAACTATTTGTCGTCTTAGCATGCGGTTGATTATATCAGAAACATGCATGTAAACTACAAATACACAACACATTACACTGCACAACAATGGCTCATTAAAACTGCCAATACAACTACACTTAAAAATCACTCATTGTGATCTTTAACCCCTAGAGTGTTTCTTCTTTAACGGAGCTATTTCCTTAATAGACGACACATACCCACCATTCGGGTTATCCTTAAACGCCTCTTACAATAAACTGGCATTCATATACATAATCCACATACTCCACATCTTAACAGCATATCACATCACATCGCAATAAGAATTGCAGCACAACAATAATACATAACATAACGGGAACGGTTCCCTTTACGAACCGGCCCAAACATAGTCAGTTCACTTGTAGCCTAGAGAATGTTGCCAGTCTCATGATAAGCTCGTTACATAACTCGTTACCGCCTCGTTAAATGAACGGATAACTTAACACAAGGTGCCTCGGATATAGTGATCCAAGCACACCGAACAAACATAAACATAGTATGCCCCTGTGGCCCGACGTGAGTCAATAAAATAGCCTTGGTTAATCTAAAGGGAAGGTTGGAAACCAAATTGGAAAACAACCATAACATACAGAGAGGATCGAACCTGATATGACAACGACCCCCATACTCACACGCATGGCCGGAACAGACCGGACTCCTCACTTCCCCCGTTAGCACTTGTTAGTAGTTCAACATTGAACTCAAATAATGAATCACAAACATTGGGTTAAGTCTTGTTAGACACACACAAGGGAAGGGAGAGTCATACATTCACACACAAACATCACATGACTAACTCACGCATAGCCGTGGTTAGAACGTTCCTTAGGTCTAAAACGTTATCACCGGATACCGTTCTCTTACGTTTACCTAATAGTGGTTAACTAGCCCTTCATGCGCATTCGAGGTTACCGGTATCGACATGTAAACACACAACAACAATAACGACTGTAAACTCGTTTCATGATTTATCTTATAACGTGGCAAACATACAGACAACACATTGGCATACAAGCCGGTGTAATCCGGTAGGACACAGGTTGCAAGAAAACCATACCTGTCACCAGAGTCCACTCTATCATGTCCACTTATGTCCTCGAGCAATTCTCGAACAACTGATAACATTACATGTACTTTTATTAACATCGGGGTAACATGATTATTTCAAGTCTAATGCTCATAACTTATCCCCGTTAACTTAGTTAAATAACTTCACATTTTAACTTGTTTTACTTTTACATTTTAATACAACTTTTCCCCCACTAAATTGTCATTATAACTCACTTAACATGTCCTTAACAATCTTATAATATCATTACTTGTCAATCCCCATCATTACACATCATTTTTATACCTTAAACAACATTTTTAGAGTGGCCGGGACTTGGTCCTTACCTTGTCCGGACTTAAGACTAGTTTTAATAGGGTGGTCCGGGACCTTGTACTGATCCCAAGTCCCGGACCAAGACAGTCTTCTTACTCTCGGCCCTTTTTTGTGTATGGTCCGGGACATCATCCAATTCCAAGGTCCAGGACCACTGTAACAGAATTCCCAAATTGACATTCTCAAGTCTTGTTTCATCTATTTTCTTCATCCATTGATTACCCAAACTTCACACATGAACTTAGGCATATTCTAATACCAAAATATCACTTTGATTCACCTTAAAACATTGTCCAACTTGTCACCCATTTTTCTTACAAATCTCTTAACACTTGTAACATTTCTCTTTTGGTTTTCTAAGTGGTATTTCACCTATAATGACCACTATACCAAGATGTTTCCTCTACACCTTAACATCATCTCCCAAGCATCTTTTCTCACTAACTAATTTCCTTGTTCACACCTTCTTAAAATTTCTTTCTCACAACCTTACCTAAACATCATTCATTCCTTGTACATCAACATTACCTAAACCTAAAACAAACTTCTCCAAGACTTATTACATCCCAAAAACACTCATTGAATTCCTAGAACTTCCAAGACAATACCTAAGTCCTTGTAATACTCTACAACACCTTAATACATGTTTCTTCCCTAATAAACATTCATCCATTCCTCACATTTCCTAGTTCACCAAAACTCATTTAAGCACTTAAAACTTCTTGTACATTGTCCAAATTTTGCCATGGGTTCTCCTAGCATATTGTCATACCAAAACACATTGTTTTTCACCATTAGACATTCAAGAACACCTAAATCCATCAAGAACCTTCTCACACACAAAACTTCACCAAATTTTACACTACATCACAATATAGTGCATAATCAAATTGCTTGGCACTTAGGCCCTTAAATAACATGGCTCTTAGGCCCTTAAATTGCATAAACAATAAACACTGAATTTCCTCATGTATATATTGCCTTTGACCTGCAAATACACCCAACAATACATATGCCCTTAATAAACTCCTTGAGAGCATTTTACTAGCTCATTTGCCATTGGCTTCTTAGGTATTTTATTAAGCAAATCAAGCTCATTTTTCCTAGGCATTTAAATTACATTTAGATAGTTTGTTTACCTCTTTTCCTTCACAAGTTTTTTTAATTGTCACCCCTTGCTCCTTCTTTGATAGAAAACCGGCAAGGCTTTGATTGCTTGTCAAATTTCTAATCAATGTACAAGCAAGGTAATGAGTATTCAAGCTTCATGCTTAAACTCATTGTAAACCCTAGGTTATATATACATTATCTTTACACATTAGGATAGTTGTTTTACCTTGGAAACAAAAGAGAGCTTGAATAAGCATCAAGAGAGGACTCCTCCTTGTCCTTTGAAGATTGAAATGGAGCTATGAAAGAACAAGAGAAGACACCATCAAAGGTGATTCTCGGCTACACACAAAAACAAGAGGAAATGTTGTTTTTCTTTGATTTTCCTTACCTTGAAGCAAAGGAGAATAACAAGGCATGAAAATATGAGCTCAAGCTCATTCAAGGGTGAATCTCCATGGCACCGAAATGGAGCTTTTGAAGATTTGAAAAGACAAGGTTGTAGAGCTTGCTCCAACTAGAAGAATGGTGGTCTTGAAATTGAATTTGGACCATGGAGCTAGGAGATACAAGCCATGGAAGTTGAGAAATGGTGAAGTTGCTAGCATAACCGATGGAGAAGGAAGAAGAAGATAGATGACCGTGGGAAATGAAGAAGGAAAAGAGAATGAGAAGAAACTTGCTTTTGCAGATATTTCTAAGTTAAAGCAAATAGTAACTAGCTTTATCACTTTCTTTCTTTCTTATTAAGCTAACAAGGGGGATGACTCATCCCTTGTCAAAAACCGGCCCCCATTATTCACCTAGGTGTGTTTTGCTCTTTGTTGACCAATTAACTTACTTAATTGACTTATGTCATAAACTAGCATATTTTAGTTACTATTCACCAAAAACAGGCACATCCTTGTGAAATTTTTGATTTCCCATTGATTTAGACCTCCAATGTGATCTAAGTAGTACACATGTTATTTAAAAGTAATGATGGACATTTAGCCATTCAAAACTCATTTACAAGACAAGTTTTCAAAAATGTGCTTTAAGGCTCCTTAAAGCACATTTGTGTTTTAACTTGTTTTCAAGCTTGGTTTTCTTTAGTAATTGATTTAATACGTTCATTAACTATTTATAAGGTATAGGTATACTTTAGGTCTTATACAAATTTATCCCAAGCTTAGAGCACATTTTTGCCCATATTGACTTTAAGGTATTTATTGTTTTTGTTTGGTTTAATTGTCTACCAAGGTTTCCTAAGGACTTAATTAGCCTTATTAAATCATAATTGACTATTATTTAGTCTTGGTAGGTTCTTTGGGTCCTAACCAAGTTCACTCCAAGCTTAGAGCATGTTTTTGCTCAAACTATCTTTATGGTACTTTATTGTTTTTACCATGGTTTAAATTGTTCCCTGATGTTTCTAAGGCACTTTTTAGCCTTTAAATAACATAGCTTGATGTATAATCAACATATCAAGGTTTGGGGTATTTCAAGAATGGTTTGTATTTTAAGACTGAGATGAGCTACAACCGTTTCTATCTAAAGAATGGTTTGTTTTCTAAGACTAAGATAAGGACTAAGATTGAGGTAAGATAAGGTTGGACTAAGATGAAGAGGAAACATAACTTAAGGAGTTAAATAATTGACTCACTAATTAAGGGAACACATTTAAGTCATTCATTGTGTTTGAACTTTGATTGTTCATATTTGGCTTATTGTTTATTGCACTTTCTATTATGTTGTGCATCTAATCAACCTCCATGCTATCGACAATTAATTGTCGTAGCCACGTTAGCTTGGGGGCCATGAGAGGATCGTACCAGCAATTTTGCTGACCCCCTTTGGGGCTGTTTTTACTTCGCAGGTGAACGTTAGAAGGCGACCGTCATGAGAGTAAGATGGGGTAGATCTGTTACGGGTTAAGTGTGGCCTACGAGTTGTGCATGTACACTCGTATGGTATTTTGAGTTAGTAAGTTGTATAGGATATGAGGGGATTGTAAGAATGATATGTATTTGGTTAAGACTTGTAAGTACTAATGTTCGGTATATTCTGTTAGTCAGACCGTGGCAAGGTCCTGGAATGTATTTGATTCTGCTGCAACGTTTGTATATATGGTGATAAGTTTGCGATAACCACGATTGGATCGAGATGGGGTGTTACAAAAAGTGGTATCAGAGAGTAGTTACGCTCTGATGACAGGAATTACCGAACTTAGGAGAATACTGAGGTTGAGTTTGAGTTATGGGTTAAGGGTTGAGTGATAGAGCGAGAGGTGTGTTAGTTAGGACTTCCCGGTGTTTACCGGATATCCATAGTACCTAAACTTGCCCTCCACATCCCTAACCCTGAATACGTGGAACAAACGCCAGAGAGAAGAAAGCCTTCTCTTACTCGGGAAAAACCCAATCTCGCAGTTAGTTAACAGTAAGCAATACGAGAAACATCTTGTTGAACAACAGTTTATGAGAACTTGAAAGCTTTAACTGGGGCGCAGCGGTGAAACAGGCGCTACCAAGGGAATTCTACCAAAAAGGGAACAAAAATTACCGGCAACATGGGTCGACATGCTACGCAGTCGAGTTACACAACAATACCAATGATAGGAAAAGCACTACGAGTGCAATAGATAGGAAAGGCTAAGCTATATGAGTACCGGACAGTGGTCCGAATGAGAATAACAGTGGGGTAATACAAAGCATGAGAATTAAGACTACCAAAAAGTCCAGTTAGAAATGGGAACTCCAACCCCATACAATGAGAAAGGTTACAAAATCGGGCCGACATAGCGCAGGCGACAATAAAGACGCGTACAACTGTATACCGGAATAGGACTACGATGTAGTGCCTAAAGGAGAATCATTACTTAGTGACCACGACAAATGTGTGGAAACGGGAGCGAGGATTAAGGCATAAGAAAATAATGAGGGGTTCCCTCAGAAAGAGGAACACCCTGATAAGTGACAGCACTGTCATCACAACCGGAAACTGCCGAATGGTCAGTCATCCAAAATGAGAGAACATCCAAGGAGTCCCGGGGACTACCAAAGATATGAAAATTAGGTGGAAGTACCACTACCGACGCACACAGTACCGGTTGCCCATCTTGCATGGCGCACTTGCCATAACAAATGCTAACACGGTTAAACTACACACGGAAGCCATCATGACGAGATAGTAGAACGCTACAGTCGTAATAACACACCAATACTGGATTGCAAATCCGTCAGAACGAGAGAATGAGACCTTGGAAGGGCCTGACGGCCTAACCCTGATGAGATGAGTTAATACACCAGTCAACAGGGTGCTGAACATGGACGGAATACTAAATGCAATAAATATCAGCAACACAACAACCTACTACAACAACAACGAACAGTACGGGTAAGAACACCAATTCCAAACCTTGAAGGAGAAAACCTAAGAGATCGCTCAGTGATCCGAGCTAAACAATATGTAAGCAATAACATACTAGGAACGTATTACATAATACAGTGGAGACTGTTGACACAACGACTTCCAACAAGAACGGGATAAGACTCCCAGTATGATCACTAAGAATACCAGTAATAAACATTCTTCATTGAAGATGTTGGTAAACCCCGGAAACAGGAATATAGGAAAGAAAATAAATTACAATCTACCAAGGATTAAAGACACATAATCACACAGAGGAAAGCTCAAAGGACTACCCCTACAGAGCGGGCATAGACGAGTCGAACAAACTGATGAATGACAGTTAGTATTGTTTGCCTAACTCATTAACACCCAAGTATGATTGATCACTGACGGTGGCATAGTCAACAAACGTTGAACGAAGCGTTGAGATGGAAGCACATGATAACCTGTATAAATATCCAATTTAGACACCATAAGGCGGATGCCTGATACGAACTGATCCGTAATTGTTAAAAGGTACAAGTATATGAAAACAAAAGAATTGTCACAGACGTTGGTTAATACTAGGTCACCTGAACAAACTTCCATAGCGGGAAGCAGGATGCAGCAACCTACCATGAAACCCGGCACTAGCTTTAATATGTAACCTAATGGTTGAGAGAATACAAAGAACCATAAACTTCTAAGGATGACCTACAGATGAGTAAGAGTACAAGTAATGAACTTAGACATTAAGCACTAAGAACCTACGAGCCAAGGATGTTAACCACATCAGAGCCCGAGGCGTAGTAAATTATAAGAGAGCTTATTTAAGCCATGAAGGAATTACAATTCATAGATATGAACGGTTACCAAACCTATAACTTAGATAGTGGAAAATATTGCCAGGAAAGAGTACCAATGAGAATAATGAGATAGTACATTGGTAGGGGCGGAGAACGAACCATTCCTTTTAAGGTGGGGATACCTCTCCTTGTTGTGGGGCCATTAGTGGGAATAAACCCCTCAAAAAGGTCTTTCACTTATTAGAGATAGAATACGCTTTTGTTAGAGAATGGAAACTGTAAACTTTGAGATTACCTTAGAACATACCACATACACTTGAATAATAAGGAAGGCTGCAGAGACAGACCTCATATCCAACACCCAGGGTTTTAGAATCAGTAATCGTCAGAGATAAACATTGTGAGTGCACAGTATGGCACGTCAAGTGACCAATGCATAGAAGAGCTTGTGATTCAACGGATGATTTCTTCAGTAACCGGTTAAATTAAATGGTAAATAACATCATAAGGGATGGAAGAACGTGAGAGAGATTGACCTACATCCGAAACCAATATTGAAGCAGAACACCTTCATATTAAGAGATAACTATTTTACAACACGGTACGGCAACCGTCAAACACCGAAATTAGAGAACCCTAGTGTGTTTACACTAAGAAGGGAATTAGCATGAAATAAGATGTTAGAATAAATGAGTAAGTAGTTGCACCGTCAATGGGCAACAGAGTAAAGGCCAACTACCACGGTAGTAGTGGTCGTGAGTACAATATTTATATAAGGGGATTAAGTCATGGTGCGCAGTAAAGCGGCCATCATACATAAATCAGTCAAACATTGACACTGAGGCAATTAGATTTATGAGCTAAAACCGACATAAGTAAGGAAGTAAGATGGGAGATGAACTGTGCATTGACGCCAGTAGTCTAGATCATGTGAGGTAAGATTTCACAGGAAGCATACTACCCATTCCTTATGGAACTGGAAATACATTCCTAGTAGATCAAAATATGAGAAACAAGATAAGAGGCTCTATGGAAAGAGACCCCAGTTACTAAGAGATCGAGTCGGTACAGAATACAGAAAGGAGCTAGAGCATACCATACCCAAGAACATAGTAAATGAATTTCCCTTGATTAAGTTCAAGAAGAACAATAAGTGTTATTATGGAACGACGAAAGAGGAGATCGACAATAGAATACTTCATAGGTAGCAATGGCACGCACAGGGGCTTGCAGGCCTAACAGATTCATTTATGAGTTAGTCGGGTAAGTAGTAATGTACCAGTAAGGTACCCCATGCATGAAGACGAGTGGTGTAAGGAACACGAGAAGTAGTCGACTCCGTACCAAGGTCAACGACGTAAGATCAGACAAGAGCAGCTACTACCACAAACAGTCGAAGAGAAGGAATTTAGTTGAACCAACAACACAAAGGAATCCGACAGGAAATAATTAAGAATTATGAAGTGCGAATAGCACGAATTATTAAGTACAGACATTGGACATGTCTTAAGGTGTTAGGGATCAAACCGTAAAGCGCAATAAGCACTAAACAGTAGCTTCAGATTAAGAATCATCCTGAGACCAAAGGTTAGTTGGAAAGAACGATTTAAACACTTGAGAGAACATTAAGAATATGAACATTAGATCTTCAGGGAGAATGGATAGACGTGTTATAACTCATTGAGGCCATGTATAATTAAAAACAACACGCGTCCATTGAAAGACCAATATTTCTAAACCGTAAGGAGGCAGAAGGATATACAATACTATGAAGGATAAGAAAGGTAGCTAAGCCTAAGATTATCAGAGTTAGGCAGTGGAAGCTAGCAGATCAGTACCTTTGAGGTTAGACCAAACTAAGTTAAGAAAATGGTGTAAGTACCGTTAAGAATCCTCGATACAGAGACTAAGCCATTAACATAGTTATGACCCTCTGATCGAATTATAAGTGAGATAGATGACATGGAAGCTAGAATGCTTGGTGAGAATTAGACATCTTGAATCTATGTTCAAGGATGATATAATGTTGATTACGTGGGCGTAATCCATTTTAAGGGGGGGTAGAGCGAAAACCGCTTAGCGTATGTTTATGTACTGAGTACGTAAACTATGATGTGCATAGCACAAAAGAATTTAAGAATTTGTTTTTACATCAACATTTTGAGATGAATTATGGTTATTGCGCACAGAAGATGCGAATACCATACATATTAAGTACCTATCTTGTTAACTCCGGTGTGAGTACAAGTTAAGAGAATTAGTGAAGAGGATTAAGGAGACTTAAGGAATAAGGAATATATGAGATATGAGTTCATATGAAAGTATGTGTGAGATAAGAATAAGATAACACTATGAGATATTACTTGATATGGGTATGAGTTAGGAAATAATAATGTTATGAGGTATAAGATGGTGAGAATTGGTATGAAACTGATATAGAACTTAGTAGGAATGAGAGTCTGGAGGTAATCACTAAGAGATGAACCGGGAATGATTGATGGACTGAGTCCACACCTTGGAGATGTACTGATTACGATTAGAAAGACTAAAAAGATAGAAAATTGGAAATGAGTGAATTATTTGATGTTTGAAAATGACGTGGGAGGTGGAACTTGATTTTCTAGGGATCAAGGGAAACCGAACACAAATTGGGGTAGAGGGATAGTTCAACACTGATGCTGATCACATCAGGGTTGGATGATTCCTGAAACTCCCTACCATTGGTCATAATTAAATCACGCTAAGGATAGAGGCTTTAGGATAAAATGAAATTGGAGTTGATTGTATTTTCAATTAGAGGAATTATTCCTCACATGACCTCGTAAAAAGGATTTCCTTTTTACTGAGTCTCGCCCATGAAGTCGAGGACGTATGAGCCTTTGTCTTCGGACCGGTGACATGGGGAGAGTAGAGTTGTTTTGTATTCTGGCCCATGGTGGCGAGGACGAATGTGCCTTTGTCTATGGACCGGTGACATGGGAGAATACGATTAAAATTATGCGATTGTTTTAATCATCAAAAGGAACAAAGGGAATTTTGAGTGCTATACATGCTTAAGCATGTTGGGTGATTAGTATAAGTTTGGGACATAACTAATGAGTCAATAAGATTGAGTACACATAAGTATGGTCTATATGATCTACGGAATGAGGTAAGCCATGTATTCTAATAAAATAAGATGCATGGGAACTTTAGGGACAAAGTTCTTTTAAGGGGGGTAGATTGAAATACCCCAAACCAAAGTAAGCTAATTAAACATCAAGTTATGATGTAATAAGGCTAAAAAAATGCCTTAGAAACATTGGTAGACAATTTAAACCTAGGAAACGCCTTAAGGGCAATTTAGGCAAAAATGTGCTCTAAGCTTGGAGTGACTTTGATTAGCACCCAAATACCATTATAAGACTTTATTATCATGCAAATGGACATGTTAAATCAATTACCAAAGAAAACCAAGCTCAAAAACAAGCTTAAACACAAAATGTGCTTTAAGACTCCTTAAAGCACCTTTTTGAGAAATTGTCTTAGAAATGAGTTTTGCCTGGCTAAATGCCCATGATTACACCTTAATCAACGTGTGTACTAATTAGTATCACATTAGGAAGCCTAAATCAATGAGAAACCAAAAATTTCACAAATATGTGCACTAGTTTGTGAATAGTAACCAAATAGTGCCTAGTTTAGTCTTTAGTCAACTTAGTTTAGTTAATTGGTCAACAAAGGCCAAAAATACCCTTATATAACAAGGGGGCTGATTTTTGAGAGTGGTGAGTCACCACATGAGTCATCCAACGTAAGAAAAGAAGAGAGAAATAAGAAAAGTTACTATTTGCTTTTTAAACAAAATATCTTCTCATAAGCTACCTCTCTCCTCTCTTCTTCATTTCTCTTCTTCCCCACCAATTTTCTTCTTCTTCTCTCTGTTCCAAACCGTTCCCAACCAGCTCCATACTTGCTCCACCTTGCTTTGTCCATACCTTGCTCGTTTTAGCTCCAAATCAAAAACTAAGCTTAAATTTCTCTTAGTTAGACCAAGGCCTTGCTTCCTATCTTTTCAAAATTTGAAAAGCTTCATTTTGGAGCCATGGTAAAACGCCATTGAAGGGGGGAAAACTAGCTTGAGGTGTTCATTGTGTTCTCCATTCATTCAAGGTAAGGAAAATGTAAGAAAAACCAAGTTTCCATCACTTTTCCTTCATAACCGAAATTCATCTCTTCATGGGACCTTGTTTTATCTCTTGTTATAGCTTGATTCTATTCTCCAAAGACTTGAGGAGGTCTTGCCTTGCTTCATTATGAAAGCCATTCCAAAATTCAAAGGTAAACATACACATTTAAGCTTTAAAACACATTTTTTAACCTAGGAATGATTCCTTAAGGTTAGTGTATTGTTTAGCACTCATGAGATTCATTGTATATTGATTAGAACATTGTCAAAGGGAGATTTAATTGGTGGCCGAGATTCATTCAAGAAAAAGCCCTAAGGAGGAAGTTAAGATAAGCTTGAGAAAAACAAGGTAAATTGCTTTCCTAATGGTGGTTTAAGGTTTAAGGGGTGGCATTTAGATAAGCACTAATGTAGCTTAAAGCTTACATAAGGTAAGGGGTTATATAACCTAGGAAAAAGGAATTCAAATAAGCTTGTGAACTTGTGACTAAGGAGCCAATGGATATGAGTTAGTAAGATAAGTATAAGGTGAATTAAGAGAACACTTATATTGCTATGGGAGCATTATTGCAGGTTGAAAGCTTTTATATGTGGGAAATTCAGTGTTTAAGATTAAGTCATTTAAGGGCCTAAGAGCCATGTCATTTAAGAGCCTTAGTGCTATGCAATTTAAGATTATTGCACTATATTAAGTTTGTTGTGGATGAGTTGATTTGGGTGAGAAAGTATGATGAGAAAGGATATAATGTGTGTGAGATGATTGAATGAGAAAAACAATGCATTTGGGCATGATAATATACTAGAGGAGCTATGGCAAAATTTGAATAGAAAAGAAAGTGTTTAAGTGGTGGTGGTGAATTAATATGACCTAGGATTTACTAGGGATCATTAAGAGGAGTTTGAGTGAAAATGAGTTAACAAAGGAGTTCTTAAGGATTAGAATGACCTAGAATTGTTTAAGAGGGATTAGAGGTTTGGAGGGTGTAATTTGTGTACGAAGATTGTGTAGTAAGGATTAGCGTTCATGATTACGTTAAGGGTGAGAAAATAAACGTTGGGTGTAGTAATATACTAAGGAAGCCATGTCAAAATTTGGAGAGGAAACTAAGTGTTTAAGGTGTTCTAAGGAGATTTTATGACTAAGGAGGTTCTAGTAAACATTAAGGGTTGTTTTGGTGAAAATGGATAAACTATGGAGTTCTTGAGTACTAGGAACACCTAGGGATGTCTAAGAGGGACTAGGGGATCCAATGGTTAATTTAAGGCACCAAGACCATGGTGAAGGAGGCTAGGAAACCTGTACAAAGTTTGAAGGAAAAATAAGGTACTTGTAAGGATGTAAGCATGTGCTAGATTATATAAAGCTTTGTGAAGATTGAGTAAAGCAAATGGGTATGCATGATGATGCTTGAGGAGTAGTTAAGATGGTTGTGAAGAAACACTTTGGTTAGTGGAAGTTTTAGACAAAATTTACATGTTGGAAGTCTAAGGAATTAAGTTATAAGTGTTAAGGATTTAGTGAGAACTTGAGTAAATGATCAAGGAATTTGGAGGTGAGTTGATCCATGAGTTAGGAGGATATTATATGTTAAAATGGTGTTAGAACATGTGCGAATACTTGGGGAAAGATTAGAGGAAGATTGGGCAAAAGAACAAGTGTGGAAAGAGGTTCAAAACTATAAAATTTAACAGTTTATAAGGTGGTCCGGGACTTAGTCCGTGGATAAAGTCCCAGACCAGCACTAAAAACATGCCGAAAATTCAAGTTTAGATTGGTCCGGGACCTAGGTCTTGTAATAAGTCCCGGACCAGCACAAAAAAACTACCGAGAGTGCCTTTCAGGAGTGGTCCGGGACCTAGGTTAAGTAACAAGTCCCGGACCACCCATAAATAAGCGCCGAGAGAGAACCTAGTAATTGGTCCAGGACTACAGTCCAGGACCATGTCCCGGACCAGCCATTTTTAGAAAGGAAGTGTGCTTTTTAAGAGGTAAATGAAGGGGGCTTGTTGGGTAATGTTATTATAAGGTTGTTAAGAGTTGTTTGGTGGATTTTTAAGGCCATTGGAGGTGTGAAAAAGTGTGAGGTAAAGTGAGAAGTAAGTAACATAAGTGGTTAAGTTTAAACTACAAGGACTTAGTGGTATTTAGTGGGAAATCATTATTGATTAAGTAAGCTAGGTTAATTAAAAGTATTAACCACCCAATTCGGTGAATGTTTTAGGGTTTGAGAATTTGGACTCCGGAGGAGAGTAAGCAACCGAACGACCAATGGTGAATGGTACAGTTCTTCTTGTGACGTGCTTGCTAACGAGGTGTCCCTCGGCTTGTGTGCTATTTGTTTTTGTGTGCCCACTAAACAAGATAAAGCATGCAACCGGGATATTATGTTTATTGTATTGTTGTGTGATGTTTGAAAACTAACACAACTTACCTTGAGAACTTACTAACTAATGTTTAGTAAACAGTTGTGTGAAATTAAGGAACACTCCCGAATATCGTTTTATTAGTAACCGAAAGAGGTTAACTAACAAACGTTAACATTGAGACTTCTACTAACTGGAACTTGGGGGGAGTGAGGAATCTGGGACTGACTCCGGTCATGCATGTTAAGGAAAGGGGGTCGGTATCTTGATCAGATCCGACTTCCGCTTAAGGACTTGTCTTCGGACTTGTTGCCTAGGGTCGGTTGCCGGCTCAGCTACATTGGACATCCAGTCCAAGGTAGGAGGCATTAAGATGGTGCGGTAGGATCACCTAAATCCTAAATTTTAAGATAAGTTGTTTATTCAACCAATGGAGTTAATAGCTCATTGGCTAGGGTTGCCTTTGACCCGACAAAAATAAACATTGAGATAAGATACTACCATTTCTATTTAAGGAATGGTTTGTATTTTAAGACTGAGATGAGCTACAACCGTTTCTATCTAAAGAATGGTTTGTTTTCTAAGACTAAGATAAGGACTAAGATTGAGGTAAGATAAGGTTGGACTGAAATGAAGGGGAAACATAACTTAAGGAGTTAAATAATTAACTCACTAATTAAGGGAACGCATTTAAGTCGTTCATTGTGTTTGAACTTTGATTGTTCATATTTGGCTTGTTGTTTATTGCACTTTCTATTATGTTGTGCATCAAATCAACCTCCATGCTATCGACAATTAGTCGTCGTAGCCACGTTAGCTTGGGGGCCATGAGAGGATCGTACCAACAATTTTGCTGACCCCCTTTGGGGGCTGTTTTTACTTCGCAGGTGAACGTTAGAAGGTGACCGTCATGAGAGTAAGATGGGGTAGATGTGTTACGGGTTAAGTGTGGCCTACGTGTTGTGCATGTACACTCGTATGGTATTTTGAGTTAGTAAGTTGTATAGGATATGAGGGGATTGTAAGAATGATATGTATTTGGTTAAGACTTGTAAGTACTAATGTTCGGTATATTCTGTTAGTCAGACCGTGGCAAGGTCCTAGAATGTATTTGATTCCGCTGCAACGTTTGTATATATGGTGATAAGTTTGCGATAACCACGATTGGATCGAGATGGGGTGTTACAAAAAGAGCCACTGAATTCATTTCCCATATACACTATAACATTCACAAAATTCAACAATCTCAATCTCTTGTACAAAGTACCACAAAAAGAAATCCAAAAGTGTTCACTTGCTTCTAAGAGCAATCCAAAAGTGTTCACTTGCTTCTAAGAGCAATCCAAAAGTGTTCACTTCCTTCTAAGAGCAATCCATTAGTGTTCACTTCCTTCTAAGAGCAATCCAAAAGTGTCGATTCCACTCCTATAATGTTCACTTCCTTCTAAGTGTTGTTATCCACAAGATTGTGAAACCAGACATACACCTAATATTTAAAAACAATTGAAATATTAAAACAAGTATATATAGTTAATAAGTGTTGAAAAAGAAATGAACATAATACTGTATTTTACATACCTGCCACTAGAGCTGTGTAACAAAAAACTGTATATTTAAACATTGTGCCAATTCTTCTCTCACAAAGTCAAGTTCCTTCGTAGTGTAAGTATTGCCATAATTGTGAAAGAATTCATATACCTAATATATGAAACAATAGAGATATTAGAACAAGATTGATATCTAAGAAGTGTTCCTTAATCATACACTGTTGCCGGAATCGATGGGTTTTGATGAGATGGAAACTTGTGAGAATCGACTAACTTATACACTAACAATGTACTGCCAACACACATCTGGTTTCAAAAACCATATCAATAGAAAACATCATCATGTCGATGAAATACATTATAAACTAGCCATAGTCACAAGGAAAAAAAATACTAATCTTTCTCACCATCCCACCCCATTATTCCAAGTCTTGTAATGTGCCATTGCCACTTCTACTTGGAGTTCATCATCTTTAGCTTAACACCTTCAAGTTCCCTTGTTTTTTGTTTAGTTTCACAAATAAAGCTATACTTGGTCAAAAATGAAACTCTTTTACAGCAGAAAGACGAGAAACTAGAATTGAGTGAAGTGGAGACGATGCAGCAGCAACAGTGGCAAGTGAAAGATGGTGGTGGCTGTGAGCATTTTTCGATAATGGTTTATATGAGTTTGATTCTCGGTTGCTACTTACAATTCAATTCTTCAGAAGTTTTGTGAAGAGGACAAAATAAGGGATGCAAACAAGCTTTTAAAGGAGATGGATGGAAAAAAGGTTGAACCTGATAAGATAACTTGTAACACGCTGATCAATGCGTATTGCAAGATCGGAGATATGCGGTCTGCACTGAAGGTTAGAGGAAGGATGGTGGATGGTGGATTCTGGATTGAAAATAGAATATTCTACCACAAAGGTTTTTATTCATGGCTTTTCAAGGCTGGCAAGGTGGAACGTGCAAAAAAGAATTATTTTGAGATGCTAGATGCTGGAATCTCTCCAAATTATTGTACTTATTCATGTACTTGCAGTGCAGCTTTTCAAGTGATAAAATAAACAAATCAGGTAGTGATCTAATTAAAAAGCAAGCACATGGGTGGAACATTCACATGAAATTGAGGTGTAAAAGTGTGAAGTATTGAGCAAATCGTAACAAACAAGAACTACACTATAAACAAATAACATAATACCACACTTTACGTACCTCGTCATCACTTTTAGTAAAATTGAGGTGTATGTTGGCGCAGAAGTCATTCATGTACCTCATCACAAAATAGCCACATCTCACATAATCCATTTGGCGAGGACACTAATAACACAATATGAAATACCCCAAACCTTTATATGTTGTTTAAATATTACATTATGGTATAATAAGGCTAAAATGTGCCTTAGAAATATTAGTGAACAATTTAAACCATAGAAAACACTACAAAATACCATAAGGGCAATTAGGACAAAAATGTGCTCTAAGCTTGGGATAACCTTGGTTTAGACTCTAAGAGCCTACCAAGACCTTATTTACATGTTAATGAACATGTTAAATCAATTAACAAAGAAAACCAAGCTTGAAAACAAGTTAAAACACAAAATGTGCTTTAAGAAGTCTTAAAGCACATTTTTGAAAAATTGTCTTGTAAATGGGTTTTGAATGGCTAAATGTCCATCATTACTCTTTAATTAACATGTGTACTACTTAGTATCACATTAGGAAGTCTAAATCAATGGGAAATCGAAAATTTCACAATTATGTGCACTAATTTGTGAATAGTGACCAAATAGTGCTAGTTTAAGACATTAGTCAATATAAGTCAACTAAATGGTAAAAAAAAGACCATAAAACACCCCATTTGACTAAGGGGGCCGGTTTCCAAGTGTCACTCACCACACTTAACTAACTAAATTAAGAAGGAAGGAAAAAGCAAGTAAATTCACTATTTACCTTTAAGCTTAAATATCTTTCAAAACTTACCTCTCCCTTCATTCTCTTTTTCCTTTCTCATTTCCCACCATCTCCAACCTTTCATCCCTTCTAATTCTCGGTTTTGCTACAGTCCACACCAATACTCCATCTTTGATTGCTTATATCTCCTAGCTCCATGTACCAAAATTAATTCCAAGACCACCATTCTCTTAGTTTAGTCAAGCTCTACAATCTTGTCTTTTCAAATCTCCAAAACCTTCATTTCGGTGTCAAGAGGAATCACCATGGAAGGAGCTTGAGCTGATCTCTTCACACCTCATTGTTCTCCTTTGCTTCAAGGTAAGGAAAACCAAAGAAAAACTTCATTTCCTCTTGTTTTCATATGTGTCAGAAAATCACCTCTTCATGGTGTTTTCTTTTGCTCATTCTTAGCTTCATTCCAATCTTCAAAGGGCTAGGTTGAGTCCTCTCTTGCTACTTAATCCAATTCCCATTCAATTCTAAGGTAAAACATTCATTTTTGTGTTTTAAGACATTATAGGACCTCAGGTTTATTAATGAGTTTAAGCAAGAAGCTTAATGCTCATTATTTTTACATGTGTATTGAATAGAAGATTTACAAGCCGGTTTCTAAACAAAAGAGCAAGGAAAAACAAGTGAGGGGAAGTTTTGAAGAAAAAGAGGTAAATGATACACTAATGAATGCTTAATAAGTTTGTCTTATGTGTCGTAGGGAAAATTGAGCTTTAAAGTGCTTAATAAACTACCTAAGGAGCCAATGGTAAATGAGCTAGTAAACTATCCTCAAAGAGGTTATTAAAGGCATATGTGTTGTTGTATGTAATTGCAGGTCAAAGGCAAATATAATGTGGGAAATTTAGTGTTTATGGTTTATGCAATTTAAGGGCCTAAGAGCCAAGCAATTTAAGGGCATAGGTGCCAAGCAATTTAAATTATGCACTATATTGTGATGTAGTGTAGTTTAAGGCTTAGATGTGTGTAAAGAACATTTTTATGTGAATAAATGTTCTTGAGTGTTTAAAGGTGAAAAACCTGGTGTTTTGGGTGTAAGGAAATACTTACAAAGCTATGTCAAAATTTGAGTAGAAAATAAGAAGTTTAGGTGTTTTAATGAAGTTTAGTGACCTAGGTTGTACTAGGAAAGGTTAAGGCTTAAACTTGTGAAAGAAAGGGAATTAAGGTGTTTTTAGGTGTTAAAAATGTATAGGCATTGTCTTGGAGAGTTTAGTGTTCATTAGGTGATAATGATACATCAAAGTCATGGTGGAAAGTACTTAAGTCTAGAGAAGTTTGATGAACAAGAGAGGAATTGTGTTTGTGAGAGTCTAGTGTGTATGGGAGGAAAACTAGAAAGAGTTTGTGTAATGGAGGTGTTGAGCAAAAATAATGCTTAAGGAGTAGTGGTAGTGAAGATAAGGTAGCATTTTGGTTAGTAGGTGCTTTAGGCATGAAACTACCACATAGGAACTTAAGGAAATTTATCACAAGTGTTGGTGAATTTTGTAAGAAATTGAGTAACAAGTTGGACAAGGAATTAGACAAGTTTGAAGTGTTATTTTAGCATTATAATATACCTAAGATCATTTGGGAAGCTTGGGTGAACAATGGATGAAGAGAATAGATGAAACAAGACTTGAAAATGTCAAATTTAAGGATCTGTTGCAGTGGTCCGGGACCTAGGTCTAGGATGATGTCCCGGACCATGCATAAAAACTAGTCGAGAATTCATATGCTACTCCCGGGACTTAGGTCTAGTACTAAGACCCGGACCACCCCCTGAATTACCCCCGAGGATTTCTAGTTTATATTGGTCCGGGACTTAAGACCAGTATGAAGTCCCAGACCACCATACAAAAACCACCCAAGAGTATTACAATGAATAGGTTCGGGACCACTTAAAAATCTTTGTTTAAGGTTAGAAAATGATGTCTAATGATGGTGATTGGATGGTAATGATGTTATAAGGTTGTTTAAGACATGTTAGGTGGATTATAATGACAATTAAAAGGGTGAAAAGTTATAACAAAGTGTGAAAGTAAAATAAACTAGAAATGTGAAGTAATAAGTTAACAAAGGTCTAGTACGTTAATAAACCGACGTTGCTAAATGTGTATAGGATTCTCCAACGGTGGAAAACAATCACAGGAGGGATCAAGGTATGATTTTCTTGTAGTTCGTTGCCTAACGGTTCACACCGGCTTGTGTGTAGTTTGTTTTTCTGTATGTTTATGACCTTGTAAGACTTAAATAATGAAACGAGTTTACAGTCATTGCTATTATTGTGTCGTGAGTGTACAGGTACCGTCAACCTCGAATACGTACTAACCCATTAGATAACTAAACTAGGTCACGTAAGAGAGCGGTACTCGAATAACGTTTCGACCCAAGGAACGTTCTAACTACGGCTATGTTTGAACTAGTTGTGGTTTGTGTTACTAAATTATATCTCATCTTCCTTGTATGTCTAACTGGACCTGAACCTTTGCTTGTGATTGAATGAGTCAAGTTCCATCAATGGGACTTCTATCAAGGGGTTAACCGGGGAGTGTAACACCCCAACCACCACCATACACTTAACATCAATCTGCAGCGGAAATCTCAAATCATCACATTACTTAATTCAATGGTGTTACACGCCGTTAACCACCCACGTGGCTAACAAGGCTAATACATATACATTTGTATCGGTCTGATGGACTAGATTCCCGAGCAACTACACAATACAATCCTCATTCCATTTTCAACATTTATTATATACATACATTCCCACTGTACGGAGTATTTACAAACTAATGCCGATAACAATTTCGGTCTTACTACGCTTACAATGCTTACGCCATTTAAATGGCTACCCATGTATAAACATCTACCCCGTCCTACTCTCGAACGGCTTCCAGCTCCTTGTACCTGAAATAGAAAAGGAGAAAAAGGGTGGCCCCCAAGGGGCTCAGCACCTTTGCTGGTATGGTAATCCCGCAGCCCACATGCTACCGGGCCACGCACAACTAATTGTCGTCTTAGCATGCAGTTGATTATATTTAAATCATGCATACAAGCCATAAACATACAACACATAACATTTCGCCTCAATGGGCTCAACCTATAACCAACACATCCATACTTAACCAACCATTCAATGATTCCCTAAACCCTAGAGTGGCTCTCCTCAAAAACGGAGCTGCTTCCTTAACGAACGACATGTACCCATTAATCGGGTTATCCTTAAACGCCTCTTGTCACAAAACTGGGATTCATTTCCATGATCCACACACTCCATATCCTACAACATATCTCATTCCTCACATAACAAAACATAACAAAACCTTTTTGTTTCGTCGTACACAAGACAACATCACAATCATTTTAAACACCTGACGTATACTTATCGTAGCATAGCAAGGGAATTTGCATAGCACAACACCAATACATAACACCGTAAATCGGTTCTCACAAGGAACCTTCCACCATAGTTAGTATACATAGTGAGCCTAGAGATTATTACCAATCCCATGTTAAGCTCGTTACCAACCTCGTTACCGTCCGGTTATATAGAACGGTTAACTTATACCCAAGGTGTGTCGGATATAGTAATCCCAAGCACACCGAAATAACATACGTATGCCCCTGTGGCCCGACGTGAGTCAGTAACTAGCTTTGGATAAGCTAAGGGAAGGTAGAAACCAAATTGGAATACCACCTATACATACACCAAGAGAGCCAAACCGGATATGATATCGACTCCCGTCCATCACACGCGTGGCCGGAACAACCGGACTCCTCACCCCCATTAGTACATATATACTTATAAATAAGTAGTTAGAGATCCATTATGGAGCCTACCACATCCACACACCATACGGTATCATGACCGAGTTAAGCACACAAGGGAGGTTCACACACTTGCATACAACAACAATATCCATCTAACTCACACATAGCCGTGGTTAGAACGTTCCCAAGGTTTGGGTCGTTAACTCCGAATACCGATCACTCATGTGTTCCTAGATTTGGTTAGCTAAGGTTTAACACATATTTGAGGTTAAATGGTATCGGAGGCCAAATTCGCCACATAAATGAATTACTATAAACTCATTACATGTCTTAATCTTACAAGGTGGCAAACACTCAGAAAAACATATTGGCATACAAGCCGGTGTAATCCGGTAGGACACAGGTTGCAAGAAAACCATACCTGTCACCGGAGTCCACTTTACCACGTCCACTTATGTTCCTCGAGCAATTCTCGAACAACTGATAACATTACATGTATTTTTAACATCGGGGTAGCATGATTATTTAATGTCTAATGCTTATACTTCTCCTCGTTAACTTAGTTACATAACTTAACATTTTTAACTTGTTTTACTCTCACATTTTAATACAACTTTTCACCCACTTAATTGCCATTAAAACTCACCTAACATGTCCTTAACAACCTCATAACATCATTAACCATCAATCCCCATCATTAGACATCATTTTCCAACCTTAAACAACATTTTTAGAGTGGTCCGGGACTTGGTCCTTACCTTAAGTCCCAGACCAACACATTAAAAACTCTCGGGTGATTTTAATAGGGTGGTCCGGGACCTTGTACTTCCCTTAAGTCCCGGACCACAACATGTTACAACTCTCGGCCATTTTAAAAGCTTGGTCCGGGTCTTGAACCATGACCTAGGTCCCGGACCAAAGCTACAGAATTGTCAAAATTGCATTTTTCAAGTGTTGTTGCCTTAGTTCTCCACCTCCATTAATTGTATAAACTTACCATATGATCTTAGGTATATTCTAATGCCAAAATACCACTTCGATTCACCTTAAAACATTATCCAACTTGTTACCCAATTTTCTTATACATACACCAACACTTATAACATTTGACTCTAGGTTTCTAAATGGTGTTTCTCACCTTTGATTACAACTATCCCAAAATGTTTCCTTCTTACCTTAACATCATCTCCCAAGCATCTTCTCTTACTAAACAAATCTTCTTTTCACAACTTCCTAAAAGTTCCTTTCTCAAAACCTTACCTAAACATTATTCCCACCTTGCACATTATCATAATCTAAACCTTAAACAAACTTCCCCAAGACTTAAGTACATCCTAAAAACACTCATTGGATTTCTAGAACTTCCAAGACAATGCCTAAATCCTTATAGCACCTTAGAACACCTTAATGCATGTTTTCTTCCTTAGTGAAGCATGTATCCATTCCTAACAATTCCTAGTTCAACCAAGTTCATTTAAGCACTTAAAACTCCTTATACATTTTACAAATTTTGCCATAGGTTCTCTTAGCACCTCATCATTCCAAAGCTCATAGTTTTCACCACTAAACATTCAAGAACACCTAGATCCATCAAAACATTATCACTCACAAAACTTCACCAAACTTACACTACATCACAATATAGTGCATAATTAAACTTGCTTGGCACTTAGGCCCTTAAATAACATGGCTCTTAGGCCCTTAAATTGCATAATCCTTAAACACTGAATTTCCCACATAAATAATGCCTTTGACCTGCAAATACATACACCAATACATATGTTCTTTTACTAGTCTCCTTGAGAACACTTTACTAGGTCATTCACCATTTGCTCTTTAGGTAGTTTTAACAAGCATTATAAGCTTATTTCTCCTAAGGCATTTAACCACATTAAGATAGCATATTTACCTCTTTTCCTCCCAAATTTCTTTCTTGTTTCCTTGTAAAACTGGTAAGGCATTTGGTTCCTTGCCAACTACTAAACATTATACAAACAACATAATGAGTATTCAAGCTTTAAGCTCCATCTCATTGTAAACCCTAGTTACATATATTATCTTAAGGTATTAAAATGATTGTTTTACCTTGGAATGGAAAGAGAGCTTGAATATTTATCAAGAGAGGACTCCACCAAGCCCTTGGGAGATTCAAATGAAGCTAAAACAATGCAAGGTAAATACACCATTAATGGTGATTTTCGGTCAACATAAGAACATGGAGGAAACATGGATTTTCTTTGAGTTTCCTTACCTTGAAGCAAAGGAGAATGTCAAGGCATGAAAAGATGAGCTCAAGCTCTTCCCATGGAGGTTTCTCTTGGCACCGAAATGGAGGTTTTGAAGTTTTGAGAAGACAAGATTGTAGAGCTTGGCTTAACTAAGAGAATGGTGGTCTTGAAATTGAATTTGGACCATGGAGCTAGGAGTCACAAGCATTCAAAGATGGAGTTCTTGTGTGGTACTATAGCAAATCGTAAAAGAGAGAAAGAAGGAAGGTAGAAGACGGTGGGAATTTGAGGAAATGAGAGAATGAAGATTGGAGTCTACTTTTAGAAGATATTTATGTACTAAAGTAACTTTCTTCTCTTACTTTCTTTTCCTTCCTTCCTTTAATTTATTTTACATGGTGATGACTCACCTTACTAAAAACCGGCCCCCATCATATACTTAGGGGTAGTTTGGTCTTTGTTGACTCATTTAATTACTTATAACATCATATGTTACAACTAGCTTATAAAAGTTACTATTCATCAAATCAAGGCACATAGAAGTGAAATTTTTGATTTCCCATTGATATAGCCACCCAAATGTGATACTATATAGTACACATGTTAATTAAAGAGTAATGATGGACATTTAGCCATTCAAAACTCATTTACAAGACAAATTTTCAAAAACGTGCTTTAAGACTTCTTAAAGCACATTTTGTGTTTTAACTTGTTTCCAAGCTTGGTTTTCTTTGGTAATTGATTTAATATGTTCATTAACATATTCATAAGGTATAGGTATGACCATTAGGTCTTATACAAATTTATCCCAAGCTTAGAGCACATTTTTGCTATTATTGACTTTAAGGTATTTATTTGTGTTTTGTTTGGTTTCATTGTCTACCAAAGTTCCTAAGGACTTAGTTAGCCTTATAAAATCATAATTAAACATTATCAAGTCTTGGTAGGCTCTTTGGGTCCTAACCAAGTTCGCTCCAAGCTTAGAGCATGTTTTTGCTCAAACCGTGTCTTAGTGTTTTATTGTGTTTTACCATGGTTTAAATGGTTCATTTATGTTTCTAAGGCACTTTTTAGCCTTTAAATACCATAGTTTAACATTTACACAACATACCAAGGTTTGGGGTATTTCAATCTACCCCCCTTAAAAGAACTTCGTCCTCGAAGTTCACATTTCCTCGCATCATTGGATTAGAATACGGGAATTACTTATAGCCATAAGACTCCCATTACCAACCACCCTTTACATCCAACCTCGGACTTAATGGTCCGGGCAACATATCCCCATTATACATAAAATATCATACTCACATGGTAACCTCGGACTTAATGGTCCGGGTACCTTCACCACACTTGCACCTATACAATATCCCTCAAACTCTTAGGTCTGGGTGACATAACCACATTTAGACACATAGGTCTATGTAACACAACACATTTAGACTCATAGGTCTTGATAGTATACACTTTAGGAGATCAAAGCCAAAATAACCTTTATCACACATACCAAACAACATGTCATAGCATGTATATCAAACAGAAATACCTTTTCCATCTCTCCATGGGCTCGAGTCCCATGTTGAGTACATATACACTGTGATCCCGCAGAACCCGGTCGCGATGGACACCTTCTGGTCCCCGTTCCTTTGGGAGATCAAAACAGTCACTTAATTTTTTTAACATATGTACTTCTCATGTCACCGGTCCGAAGACAAAGGCTCATACGTCCTCAGCTCGTGAGCAAGTACTACAAAAATACTCTTTACTAGGTTAAGTATATGAGAGAATCCTTTATTCAAAATATTAATCGATTGTTTGAAAACACCAATTGAAAATCCTTTTGAAAACACCACACAACTCCAAGTCCAGTTTATGCTCTTTGCATCTTTCTTAACGTGGTTATTTGTGACCACTTACAGGGAGCTTCAAGAGTCATCCAACCCTGATGTGATCAGCATCAGTGTTGAACTATCTTTCCACCCCAATTTGTGTTCGGCTTCCCTTGATCTCATGATAATCAAGTTTCACCTCCCACTCTTTTTAACAACAAACTAATTCAAGCGTATCCCATTTTCTATCTTTGAATCCTTCTAGTATTAATCATAACATCTCCAAGGGATAGAACTCCGTCTATCAATTATCATCCAAATCCAACTTAATTCAAGTTACCTAGGGAATTTAATTCTCACTAGGTTCTATGTCGGTCTCATAACCCTTCATAAATCACAACATTGTATATATATACATATATCTTTATCAAAATACAATACATGGTTTACATTTATGCACCGACGGGGTTTTAGTTCCCCGGGAGTTTCTTTACTCCCTTCCATTTGTACTCTCACACACCACTGTTAACAAGATAAACACACTTCCCACAATGGTATTCGCATCTTCTGTGCGTAATTACCACAATTTAACCACAAATAAATGCGTATGTTTATATAACACACGCGCCAACCATCATAACAATTTATTTTTGTGCAATGCACAACATAGTTCACGTACACTTGTACGGTAGAACACACTAAGTGGTTTTGCGCTCTACCCCCCTTAAAAGGGATTACGCCCACGTAATCAATCACTGAGCAATAGCTTAAAATGTTCTGCCGTCGTGAAGTGTTTTAACTTCCACGCGGTCTGCTATACAATGCGTTCTGGTTAGAGGATTTTAACCATATTGGCGGTTTAGTCCCTAAACCAAGAATTCGCATTGGAGTTCTAATTCATAACCGGTTTCGGTCCTGGCCTGTGGGGCTTTTAGGCATTGTTAACTAGCCATTTATTCATATTCACCATGTATACCCGGTACCTGACGCATGGGCTCACTGGCCTCTGTTGCGTAACCCTGATAATTATAGAGCTGGTTTGCCCCATTCGTTACTGTTAATGTATTGTACATCTCCAATGTATTACCCTTATCTTAGGAAGAATGGTTTCTCAACCGACGCATGGTATCTCTTACCCTGAGCGAATTCGGTGAGTTCCAAAACTTTCCATCCACTTCTCCAATAGCTTACAGCGTAAACTACTATGTAATTCACAATGATTGACTTACTTCTACCGACTTACTGTCGGTTGAGATTGAGCTACTACTTAATGTGTAGTGCTCTCTCAGTTATTTCCCACACCTGGGGTATATCTCATACCGACATTTGGTATTTAGTGTTACTGTAGTCACTTACTGTTAATCACGTCTCCACCTTTGGTTTTGCACATGTATTCTTTCATTCCTGCGGCCTTGCATTACCTATGCATCGGCCATTATAACATTATTCCTCCACAATTACCATGCTTCTGATTCCTAGCTATCCCACTTGATCATTACTGCGCAAGTGCAATACCAAAACACTCAGTCATACAGAGTGCAGAGGCGTAAACTCTTGACAGTAAATCTCTTGCGATTGCGATAGGAATTTACACTGTGTTTTACTGAAATTCTTATCACATAATACTTGTCACCGGCTTACTGCTCGGTTCGTTTGCTATCACTTACTGTTGTATCTCCACTGGGGTTAACTCACAACTCTGCTTACTCACCATTTATCATCTAACAATACTCACACAACGGTCGATTATTGCGCACCGTATCCTTATTCATTATACAACATCAACTTATACTGCATCCGCTATCATATTAGCTTCCGCTATTACGCTGGGTTTATCTGGCCATTTATTTGGCTGATTTTTTTTTTGAGTCTTTATGTTTCTTGAGCGTTGTTCGCTACACATTTAGCTTCACACACCTATGGTGATTGCTAGCAGACTTATTACTCTTCCTGTGTACACAACTGGTACGAGCACTTCCTTTCGTATTATTTTATTCAAATCATCCTGGGGTAATAACAACGTGGTCCATCCTCCACATATTTCTTGAACTAGATTCACATAACTACCGCTCCTGCGGTCTCACAATATCGAGAGGTATCCCCACTCTTAATGCAGTGGTTCGCTTACCACTTTATCCACTTATACTACATAAACTTCTACAATCAATTAAATTTACATAACATATCTTGCTTATGGCTTATAAGCCTTATTTGCTTTGAGCTGGGCTCATTGTAGGCTGTCCACACATATGTACTTCTCTGTACAATATTACATGTTTAGAGGTTGTAGTGGGCTCCATGACAAGGTCGTTGCATTCCGTTTCCTTTCATGGGATGCCCCTTAGGTTTGTCAGTCCGTCTCCTGACAACTTATGTCTAAACTGGGTGTTAATTTCAACCCTTGTGTTTCTGTCATGTATATCGTTCAACAATTGTTGATGCGAACACCCTTCAAGGAATTCTCCTGGGTGTTGTTAACATATGCCATTACATCTGGCTTGCACTCATGGGTACATTCCGTTAGCCACGCCTTTTTGCGTTCTTCACTGGTTATTATCTTCTTCTGTGAAGATTAACATTTCCTGATAGTGTAGGTACTCATTTTGGGAGTTTCATCCCATTCATTGCACATTAATGTGTCCACACTAGGCTGGGTCACCATTCCAGCTTCCACGTTTATCCCTGGGGATCCTTAAGTCATATAAGCTGTCTTTACATTCCGTTAGTGCACTTCGCACCTCCTGACTCTTAAACATTTCCTTGAAAGGAATTCACTAATTCCTTTAATCTCGTTAACTTAACTGAGTTCCTTAACTTCAACCATTCCTTGTAATCTCTAGCTCTTGTTTGATTTATACTGCTGACCGTAGACGGAGTCGACTACTTCCCGTGTTTCGGACTCTACTCGTATACATATATGGGGTATCATACTGATACATTACTACTTACCCAACTAACCTATAAGTAGGTCTGTCAGGTCCACATGCTCCCATCGGAGTGCGGTCGTCCCACAACACAGTTGGTACACTTGTAGTGTCCGTCACAAGCCTAGGTGAAGTATTCTGTTGTCAACTCCCTTATATTGTCCCGTGACAATATTCATTCTTTGCTTCCCGAACTTAATCGAGGGAAAGTTTATCCACTGTTGTATCCTTGTCAATTGCCCCTGGTTTCACTGGTTTGGTTTAAAAGAAGGTCGGAAAGAAGTGTTGGTTTGAAAGAAAATCTGGTTTTGAAAAGAGAGGGTTTAGATAAATCAGGGTTTGAAAGAAAATTTTCATGGTTTCACAACATCTTCTTACCTTAGCCAAGTCTAGCTTCTTGCCGACTGGTGTACTTACAATTACAGAGGTTAGGCTAGCAGGCCCTTCCACTGTTATGACAATCACATTTAACTTTATTGTACTTTTCCAAGTACTTGTAGTGGTTATAAATTTTCCGAATAGCCCTGTTATAGCAGCACTTGCTATGGCAAGTGCGCCATGCTAACTGGCTATCGGTTCAACACATACCGGTTGTGGTATTGTTTTCACCCGCACTATCATCAGTGGCCTTATTGGCCCTTATTTGTTCTTACGGTCTCGACAATAACCTTTGGGTAACTTCTCACTGTATTCACATAATAGTTATCAACTGGGGTGTCTCCCATTCTTGGAGTCCCCTTTTTACTTAGCATTATTTTCTCTTTGGAGCCCGTTCCACGCATCGTCGTGGTTACTGAGACTTGTCTCTTGTTTGGGCACTATGTTACAGTTCCTTAGTTGGTTGGTATGCCGTTGGTGTATTACTTACCAACTGTGGTCCCACAGACATTCGTCTCGGGTTTCACTAATCCACTCCTTGCTTGTTGCACGGTCAGTGCGTTGCAAGCTGGTTATTCTCGACTGCTCTGCATGTCGACCCAGGTTGCCGGAAATTCTATTCTTCCCTGCACAAGATTCTTCATTCTTTGCTATTAAATGCGGTTAGCATCATCCCGATGAAGACCGTCTCCGGGATTCCCAATTTTCGGGATCTACCGTATGACAGGTTCTCCGTACCTTTAGAGGTACTTAATAGCAGCCAGATCGGGTATTCCCGAGTAAGAGTGGACTTCCATCTCTCTGGCGTTGTTTCCCAAGTTATATAACAGGGATTGTGGAGGGCGGGAAGGATATAGTAGGTTTCCAGTATTCACTGGTAGTTCCTATCTAGCGTATCTCTCACGCTACCCCTCCACCCTTAACCCAAAGTACTTAAATCTTAACTCGGTACTTCCTAAGCTCGGTAACTCAGTCATCAGAGCGATACTTCGCTCTGATACCACTTTTTGTAACACCCCAACCACCACCATACACTTAACATCAATCTGCAGCGGAAATCTCAACTCATCACATTACTTAATTCAATGGTGTTACACGCCGTTAACCACCCACGTGGCTAACAAGGCTAATACATATACATTTGTATCGGTCTGATGGACTAGATTCCCGAGCAACTACACAATACAATCCTCATTCCATTTTCAACATTTATTATATACATACATTCCCACTGTACGGAGTATTTACAAACTAATGCCGATAACAATTTCGGTCTTACTACGCTTACAATGCTTACGCCATTTAAATGGCTACCCATGTATAAACATCTACCCCGTCCTACTCTCGAACGGCTTCCAGCTCCTTGTACCTGAAATAGAAAAGGAGAAAAAGGGTGGCCCCCAAGGGGCTCAGCACCTTTGCTTGTATGGTAATCCCGCAGCCCACATGCTACCGGGCCACGCACAACTAATTGTCGTCTTAGCATGCAGTTGATTATATTTAAATCATGCATACAAGCCATAAACATACAACACATAACATTTCGCCTCAATGGGCTCAACCTATAACCAACACATCCATACTTAACCAACCATTCAATGATTCCCTAAACCCTAGAGTGGCTCTCCTCTAAAACGGAGCTACTTCCTTAACGAACGACATGTACCCATTAATCGGGTTATCCTTAAACGCCTCTTGTCACAAAACTGGGATTCATTTCCATGATCCACACACTCCATATCCTACAACATATCTCATTCCTCACATAACAAAACATAACAAAACCTTTTTGTTTCGTCGTACACAAGACAACATCACAATCATTTTAAACACCTGACGTATACTTATCGTAGCATAGCAAGGGAATTTGCATAGCACAACACCAATACATAACACCGTAAATCGGTTCTCACAAGGAACCTTCCACCATAGTTAGTATACATAGTGAGCCTAGAGATTATTACCAATCCCATGTTAAGCTCGTTACCAACCTCGTTACCGTCCAGTTATATAGAACGGTTAACTTATACCCAAGGTGTGTCGGATATAGTAATCCCAAGCACACCGAAATAACATACGTATGCCCCTGTGGCCCGACGTGAGTCAGTAACTAGCTTTGGATAAGCTAAGGGAAGGTAGAAACCAAATTGGAATACCACCTATACATACACCAAGAGAGCCAAACCGGATATGATATCGACTCCCGTCCATCACACGCGTGGCCGGAACAACCGGACTCCTCACCCCCATTAGTACATATATACTTATAAATAAGTAGTTAGAGATCCATTATGGAGCCTACCACATCCACACACCATACGGTATCATGACCGAGTTAAGCACACAAGGGAGGTTCACACACTTGCATAACAACAATATCCATCTAACTCACACATAGCCGTGGTTAGAACGTTCCCAAGGTTTGGGTCGTTAACTCCGAATACCGATCACTCATGTGTTCCTAGATTTGGTTAGCTAAGGTTTAACACATATTTGAGGTTAAATGGTATCGGAGGCCAAATTCGCCACATAAATGAATTACTATAAACTCATTACATGTCTTAATCTTACAAGGTGGCAAACACTCAGAAAAACATATTGGCATACAAGCCGGTGTAATCCGGTAGGACACAGGTTGCAAGAAAACCATACCTGTCACCGGAGTCCACTTTACCACGTCCACTTATGTTCCTCGAGCAATTCTCGAACAACTGATAACATTACATGTATTTTTATTAACATCGGGGTAGCATGATTATTTAATGTCTAATGCTTATACTTCTCCCCGTTAACTTAGTTACATAACTTAACATTTTTAACTTGTTTTACTCTCACATTTTAATACAACTTTTCACCCACTTAATTGCCATTAAAACTCACCTAACATGTCCTTAACAACCTCATAACATCATTAACCATCAATCCCCATCATTAGACATCATTTTCCAACCTTAAAAAACATTTTTAGAGTGGTCCGGGACTTGGTCCTTACCTTAAGTCCCGGACCAACACATTAGAAAACTCTCGGGTGATTTTAATAGGGTGGTCCGGGACCTTGTACTTCCCTTAAGTCCCGGACCACAACATGTTACAACTCTCGGCCATTTTAAAAGCTTGGTCCGGGTCTTGAACCATGACCTAGGTCCCGGACCAAAGCTACAGAATTGTCAAAATTGCATTTTTCAAGTGTTGTTGCCTTAGTTCTCCACCTCCATTAATTGTATAAACTTACCATATGATCTTAGGTATATTCTAATGCCAAAATACCACTTCGATTCACCTTAAAACATTATCCAACTTGTTACCCAATTTTCTTATACATACACCAACACTTATAACATTTGACTCTAGGTTTCTAAATGGTGTTTCTCACCTTTGATTACAACTATCCCAAAATGTTTCCTTCTTACCTTAACATCATCTCCCAAGCATCTTCTTACTAAACAAATCTTCTTTTCACAACTTCCTAAAAGTTCCTTTCTCAAAACCTTACCTAAACATTATTCCCACCTTGCACATTATCATAATCTAAACCTTAAACAAACTTCCCCAAGACTTAAGTACATCCTAAAAACACTCATTGGATTTCTAGAACTTCCAAGACAATGCCTAAATCCTTATAGCACCTTAGAACACCTTAATGCATGTTTTCTTCCTTAGTGAAGCATGTATCCATTCCTAACAATTCCTAGTTCAACCAAGTTCATTTAAGCACTTAAAACTCCTTATACATTTTACAAATTTTGCCATAGGTTCTCTTAGCACCTCATCATTCCAAAGCTCATAGTTTTCACCACTAAACATTCAAGAACACCTAGATCCATCAAAACATTATCACTCACAAAACTTCACCAAACTTACACTACATCACAATATAGTGCATAATTAAACTTGCTTGGCACTTAGGCCCTTAAATAACATGGCTCTTAGGCCCTTAAATTGCATAATCCTTAAACACTGAATTTCCCACATAAATAATGCCTTTGACCTGCAAATACATACACCAATACATATGTTCTTTTACTAGTCTCCTTGAGAACACTTTACTAGGTCATTCACCATTTGCTCTTTAGGTAGTTTTAACAAGCATTATAACTTATTTCTCCAAAGGCATTTAACCACATTAAGA
Source organism: Limonium bicolor (assembly GCA_023374045.1). Lineage (NCBI taxonomy): Eukaryota > Viridiplantae > Streptophyta > Magnoliopsida > Caryophyllales > Plumbaginaceae > Limonium > Limonium bicolor. Next base: position 118,720,809 of record CM041777.1, on the reverse strand, counting down.
TAGCATATTTACCTCTTTTCCTCCCAAATTTCTTTCTTGTTTCCTTGTAAAACCGGTAAGGCATTTGGTTCCTTGCCAACTACTAAACATTATACAAACAACATAATGAGTATTCAAGCTTTAAGCTCCATCTCATTGTAAACCCTAGTTACATATATTATCTTAAGGTATTAAAATGATTGTTTTACCTTGGAATGGAAAGAGAGCTTGAATATTTATGAAGAGAGGACTCTACCAAGCCCTTGGGAGATTCAAATGAAGCTAAAACAAAGCAAGGTAAATACACCATTAATGGTGATTTTCGGTCAACATAAGAACATGGAGGAAACATGGATTTTCTTTGAGTTTCCTTACCTTGAAGCAAAGGAGAATGTCAAGGCATGAAAAGATGAGCTCAAGCTCTTCCCATGGAGGTTTCTCTTGGCACCGAAATGGAGGTTTTGAAGTTTTGAGAAGACAAGATTGTAGAGCTTGGCTTAACTAAGAGAATGGTGGTCTTGAAATTGAATTTGGACCATGGAGCTAGGAGTCACAAGCATTCAAAGATGAAGTTCTTGTGTGGTACTATAGCAAATCGTAAAAGAGAGAAAGAAGGAAGGTAGAAGACGGTGGGAATTTGAGGAAATGAGAGAATGAAGATTGGAGTCTACTTTTAGAAGATATTTATGTACTAAAGTAACTTTCTTCTTACTTTCTTTTCCTTCCTTCCTTTAATTTATTTTACATGGTGATGACTCACCTTACTAAAAACCGGCCCCCATCATATACTTAGGGGTAGTTTGGTCTTTGTTGACTCATTTAATTACTTATAACATCATATGTTACAAACTAGCTTATAAAAGTTACTATTCATCAAATCAAGGCACATAGAAGTGAAATTTTGATTTCCCATTGATATAGCCACCCAAATGTGATACTATATAGTACACATGTTAATTAAAGAGTAATGATGGACATTTAGCCATTCAAAACTCATTTACAAGACAAATTTTCAAAAACGTGCTTTAAGACTTCTTAAAGCACATTTTGTGTTTCAACTTGTTTCCAAGCTTGGTTTTCTTTGGTAATTGATTTAATATGTTCATTAACATATTAATAAGGTATAGGTATGACCATTAGGTCTTATACAAATTTATCCCAAGCTTAGAGCACATTTTTGCTCTTATTGACTTTAAGGTATTTATTTGTGTTTTGTTTGGTTTCATTGTCTACCAAAGTTTCCTAAGGACTTAGTTAGCCTTATAAAATCATAATTAAACATTATCAAGTCTTGGTAGGCTCTTTGGGTCCTAACCAAGTTCGCTCCAAGCTTAGAGCATGTTTTTGCTCAAACCGTGTCTTAGTGTTTTATTGTGTTTTACCATGGTTTAAATGGTTCATTTATGTTTCTAAGGCACTTTTTAGCCTTTAAATACCATAGTTTAACATTTACACAACATACCAAGGTTTGGGGTATTTCAGGGAGTGAGGAATCCAGAGTGTTCCGGCCACGTGTGTATGTACGGGGGTTGATATCTGAATCAGATTCTGCTCTCTCTTTATGTTAAGGTTGTTTTCCTTTTTAGACTACAACCTCCCACAAGCTTAGCAAGGCTTACCTACCTGATTATTGATCGGACTAGGGGGAAATATGTATGGTGTGCTTGGATTACTATATCCGACACATCTTTGGGTTAAGTTATTCGTTCATTCAACAGGACGGTAACGAGTTATGTAACGGGCTTGACATGAGTTTGATATCATTCTCTAGGCTCTCCAAGTTGGCTAACTTATGTTGGGTTGTTCTCCTATAGTGAGACATCCTTGTTGTGTGTTATGTTGCTATTGCTATGCTCATATATGTTGTATACTAAAATCAATGCCATGTTATCATGACAATTGGTTGCGTATATCCCGGTAGTCGATGCTGCACGTTAGCCATACCAGATATGTGTTGCTGAGCCCCTTTGGGGCACCATATTTTTCTATGTTGCAGGATGAGGATCGAGGAGGCGGAGTGGCTCTAGATCCTAGGCGTTATGAAATACTTTTGTTAGTTTTGGATGTCGAACCCGGGAAGCGCCTGTGCTCCTGTGGTGGTATATTATGGTTGACAGTATACTGTTATGGATGTAAATATTGATACTCGGTATTGTCGTTGTAATTATGGTTTTAGTATTATGCTCGGGAGTCTGTGCATCAGACCCATACGTTTGTATGTATTCTGTCTTGTTAGCCACGTGGGTGGCTAACGACGTGGAACACCTACCCGTTTAGTGCTCGTTATGTTATGTGTTTCCCGCTGCAGTTTCGTTTTATCGATAAGTTGTTAGTAGGGGTGTTACACAATATAGCGGTGGATGAGAAATTAAATATAATCAAAAAGCATACTAAAGTGACAGCATATAATGCAAAACAAACATTCATACTTCGAAGTGACGGATCTTCAAGTCAATACTACTGGGATTACCATCATCACCAAGTCTAACCTTCTTATAAGAGCTGTAGAATAATGATTAGACAATTATATGTCATTTTTGTAAACGTAAAATCAAGAACTTAAATTGACAATTTAGCAAATCACTCACTATATTATCTAGTTCATAATTTCAATCTCAGTAGCATCTCTCCCCATCGGATCAAGCACGAACAAGGTGGATGTATTCATAGAGATAATAAGCATGACCCAATGATTGCTAGCATGTATAAGGCGTCAAACATATTAGTCCATAACTTACATATACAATCAACAAATTTGATTTTAGTAAGATTATTATGATACTTACACTACATGATGCGGGATGAAAATAAAACTGTTGTGCTTTGCTTTCGCTGCCAACAAGCCACGGTGAAGATATGACGCAAATGCATTCGGTTCTAGTTTTGCATGATCGAACGATGTCAACTGGGCGCATAAGAAAGTGATCACTTTCGCCAAGCCAGCTCTTTTGCAAATCGAGGTTGAGCAGATACTTCATCAAAATTAAAAATGATGAATTCATATAAATTTATCTACTTTAACATATTTTATAAATGTAGAAAATAAAACATAAAATAAATACTTACACTTCATAAGCTTGGATGATAGATACATTGACTTGTTGCCATCGCATCACTTCTGTAATGTCTTCAAAACTGATTGAGACACCCATATCCTCCTCATAATGGAATATTCTTTTTGGAAGCTTCAAACTTATGTTCGTTATGTCACTTGGCATTTGCATGATCTTGTCATGAAGCATCTTCATGTGCTTACTTAACTTCGAATAAAAAGTGTGTTGAACCAATGAATTCCTCTTAGGGTCTACTTCGTTTTGTGTTTCGATCAAATGCTTCTACCACATTTGCACATAATTTATGATGACTAATGTAATGGAGTAAAACTTTAAAAACTAAACTTCAAAACATGTGTCGTAAATCTAGTAAGAGTTACCTTTGTCACCTTCGCTATGACCTTCTGTTTTTTCGTCAAAGGGTCTTCTTATGTAACCTACTCATATAAAAATAAAAGTTATAATAGATTATTAGTTAGACCAATTTAACATGAAACAATATATCAAGCAGTTTTAAGCAATTGCCACCTTCGCTATGACCTTCTGTTTTTTCGCCAAAGGCTCCTCTTGTGTAACCTACTCATATAAAAATAAAAGTTATAATAGATTATTAGTTAGGCCGATTTAACATGAAACAATATCAAGCAGTTTTAAGCAATTGCCACCATGACCTTCTGTTTTTTCGTCAAAGGCTCCTCTTGTGTAACCTACTCATATATATAAAAATAAAAGTTATAATAGATTATTAGTTAGACCAATTTAACATGAAACAATATATCAAGCAGTTTTAAGCAATTGACACCTTCACTATGACATTCTGTTTTTTCGTCAAACGCTCCTCTTGTGTAACCTACTCATATAAAAATAAAAGTTATAATAGATTATTAGTTAGACCAATTTAACATGAAACAATATATCAAGTAGTTTTAAGAACTTGCCACCTTCGCTATGACCTTCTGTTTTTTCGTCAAAGGCTCCTCTTGTGTAACCTACTCATATAATAGTAAAAGTTATAATAGAATGTTAATTAAACCGCATGTACATGAAACGGTATATCATAAAATTTTAAGAAATGACTACCTCCTTTATGAACAACAAACTAATGGGCCATGGAACAACAGAAGTTACTGCATCAATTAGTAACCGCATCTCTATTGTTGGAAGCTGAAGAAGCTGATTCTCGTAGCCCGTGATTAAGCGAATAACAATAACCTTTGCATAATATTTAGGAAGAGGTTTACAGTGAATAGGAGTTTCAGACGAGGACTTCATCACCTTGCCATGTGCAACAAATACTACCACTCCATTGATCCACAATCCTAAGTGACAAGCCTTATGCTCCTACCCAAATATTTAAAATGAGTTATGATAAAGTCGAGCATAAAACTAAAGTATTTAAACAACTTGATAAACATGTAGCAACACATCACATTTGATTTTATACTACAACTAACCTCAAGATGAGCAAATGGATAAGGATCAATAGGAGATGAAGTGGTAATTGGTGTGGAAGTTGTTGGTTTGGGAGTAGATTGTACTAAACCTCCACTTCGTAGTAATTCCTCAAACTGACGAAAATGTTCTTCAAATTGTCTACGTTCTTCTCGCTCTTTCATCAAAGAATCTTCAAGCATCTGAAAATCTCTCCTCGTAACACCTGATGATCGTTTGCCCGTATTTTGGAACATATAACCCTTGCGAACCTCACCTCCAAATCCTCTAACTCGGCCGGGATGGTCCTTCTTCCCAAAGGCACGATTCAGCTTGTCATCATCACTTAGAATAGAAGATTGAGGACCATTGTCCTCATCATTCATGGCAGCCTATTAACCAATCAAAACCATAAGAATGCAAAGAAATAATTTATATCTCAGTAGTACAAATTATAAGTAATGAAAAGGGTTTCATACAATTTTTTCAGCCAAAATCACTGTTTCTTTCACTGGAAAGAACAACTCCCCTGCAGCATTCATTTTCTGTCGGCCCAACAAATAGCAATCAACCTTGCATGCCTCATCATCAGCCTCAATGAGACTCAAAGTACCATCTTCATTCCGTTTATTCAGTAGCCCTTGTTCTTTCCATTTCTTAATAGAATCAGTATACCCTTTTCTTCCCATGTGATGTTGATGGATATTTTTCTCGCGGTTCTCTCTTGCTTGTTTTTTAGTTCTCTGCTTATAATGTGGTATAACAAAATAAAAAAGTAAAATAATTATAGTAAAGAAGTGCACATATTGAAAATTTAACTATTGTTAGCAAAAACTACCTTGAAGTCTTCAGATGTGCGAGTAGCAATGTCCCAATCTTGCTTAGTGATGAATCCTTTATACAACACCCATGGATCTACCTTATTTTTCATTTTCTTTTGTTGCTGATCCATCCCATCACCAGCTCATGTCTGAACCCCTTGGCTCGAGAAGCAATAAATGATATAACTGTTTTCTTAGCTTCGTCAAGAATTTTGTATCTGTCTCAAACAGACTGCCACATCAAATCTTTCTTTTTTTGCTCAAATTGCCTTCAATATTGGTTGATGTTGCAGCTGCTTTTGGGTAAGGTCCCTAGCATACTAGAAAATTCATCCTTCGAGGGACCCGTCAGTCTAATGTATCTATCCCACAGAAGGTTGGTTTTGTCAACTTTCTTGATCTTCAAACACCTCGTAGGCCCACGCCCCTTTCATGGATTTATAATCTGAGGAGTCACATGCTCAAATGGTCCCTCCTCAACACATTTATCTCTAGTAAGCACATTCTCTAATGGTCCCTCATCAACACCAGTGTCAGACCGAGACTCGCCATGCCCATCCAGAGAATCAGTATCCATGTTTTGTAACCCTTCATGATCCTCCGTGTCATTAGCATGTGCCATGCTGATGATCACCTAAAGACAAACATTAAAAATATATAATTTGATTGTCTATATCAGAAACATTACGAACAAAAATAAGTATACTTGACATTACAAATTTGAAAATTGTAGGTTAAGGTACATTATCTAACACGTACATAACAAATATTAGTTTTCAATCCACAATCCTTCATTGTGGTCAGAGCGTACATAGTCCATCTTGTTATTGTTGGCGTCATTATCCATAATACTTGGAGGTGACCCAATTGACAGTGATGATGCATCGTTCAATAGATCATAGTCATCTTCATCTGTTACATCACTGAATCCAACAATACGTCGTTTTCCTTCTCTAACAATGGACCAATTCAAATAACATGGGTCACTAACAAAAAATACTTGTTTTGCCTTAGATGCAACAATGAATGGATCATCAGTTGGAGTAGCTTTACCAAGGTCAACCAGCCTAAAACCATTAGGGTCTACATGACAACCATGTTTGTTATCAGCCCATTTGCACATAAATACACAAATGTCATAGTTCGTATAGTTCAGAACCCAAATATTTTGAATGATACCATAGTAAGGTTGTTTGGCTGGTTCACGACCACGGTCATTGGTATTACCATAAGAATCCAAGGATGCAATAACACTGACACCACTGTTCTGATTAACTGATTTTTGATCCTGATGCTCTGTGTAAAATGTGTAGCCATTAATATCATATCCTTCGAAAGACAAAACATCGACATTTGGTCCAAGTGCCAACCACTGCACCTCCTCGGATGAATCATCAGAATCATCTGCTAGCACCTTTTACTTTAACCATTGAACAAATGTTCATTTATGCTCCTTATCTAACCACCTTTCACTCTTTGTGGGATATCTTTCTTTTAAAATGGCAATATGCTGCTCAAAGTATGGTTCAAGCACAACAATATGTTGCATCACGAGTAAATGTGCTTTGTTCAACATTTCGGTGCTGACTCTAATCTTTTTTTCCCTAAAATGCCTACTCCCTCGAGTCTCCCCTCGTGCCTAGATGTTAGAAGACCAACAGACTTAACACCATCTAGGTAATTCATGCAAAAGTCCACCACTTCCTCTGATGTGACCCCTTCAATGATGCTTCCCTCGGGGCGACGCCGGTTCTTCATTTTCTTTTTAAGGATACCCATATATCTTTCAAATGGATACATATATCAAAGATACAGAGGACCACACTGTTTAATTTCTCCCACTAAATGAACAACTAGGTGCACCATAATATCAAGAACGAAGGGGGAAAGTACATCTCCAGCTCACATAGTGTCACAACAACAACTGCTTGTATTTTATCCAGTGTTTCCATGTCTAAAACCTTAGCAGAAATGGCTTTAAAAAGAAACAAAGGTTTTGTAATGTTCTTCGTACATTTGGTGGCAATATATCACGGATTGCAATCGGCAAGAACTCATGCAACAACACTCGATAATCATGAGACTTCATTCCAATCAGTTTGAGATCGGACATGGATACAAGACTTCTTATGTTGGATGAATAACCTGTAGGAACCTTAATGTTGTGAAGACAGTTACAAACAAGTTGTTTCTCATGCTTAGACAAAGTGTGACAAGCAGGAGGCAAATATGTACGTTTTCCACGCTCTTGCGGATGAAGTTCTTCTCTTATCCCCAATTCTTTCATATCTTTTCCGCCCTTAACGTGGTCTTTGGACTTTCCCTTCATGTTAAGCAATGTCGCAGACAGACTTTCACCCACATTTTTCTCAACGTGCATTACATCGATACAATGTCTGACTAGTAGATTTTTCCAATATTCTAACTCCCAAAATATTGATTTTTTCTTCCACATATTAGTCTTAGCCCGCTTCAATGGAGGACCAAAGTGGTTTATATTATCCTTCACCCAACCATAGACCTGAACACCAGTGAGAGGTCTTCGCACAATACGATGTTCGGTGTTACCATCGAACTCCCATTTTCGCTTACGGTATTTATGCCCTTGTGGAAGCATCCTTCGATGACCCATGTACACATTTTTCCCATAATGTTTCAAACAGATATCAACTGTATCTGTAACACCCCAACTCATAAAGCCACATATCTCATAAACCTCTATTCTCATTTATTAACTTTGCAGCGGATTTCTTACAATATTTGGTGTTACCGCCATTAGTCACCCACTTGACCAACTAGGCATACTACAATCTCCAAGATCTAGCTATGGTCTGATGGACCCGAATATACCGAACATTAGTACTTACAAGCCTTAATCATTTACATAACAATCTTACAATCTCCTCACATCCTATACAACTTACTAACTCAAAATACCATACGAGAGTACATGTACAACTCGTAGGTCACGCTTAAACCCGTAATACATCTACCCCATCTTACTCACAGGACGGTCGCCTTTTGGCATTCACCTGCAAAATATAAACAGTAGCCCCCGAGGGGGTCAGCACCTTTGCTGGTACGATCCTCTCATGGCTCCCAAGCTAACGTGGCTACGACGACTAATTATCGATAGCATGGAGGTTGATTAGATGCACAACATAATAGAAAGTGCAATAAACAACAAGCCACATATGAACAGTCAAAGTTCAAACACAACGAATGGCTTAGAAGCGTTCCCTTAATAAGTGAGTTGGTATTTTAACTCCTTAAATTATGATACCCCTTAATCTCAATCCATTCTTACCTTACCTCAATCTTAGACCTTATCTCAGTCTCAATGTATCAACCATTCTTTAATTAGAATCGGTTGTACTTAATCTCAACCATATCTCAAATCTTATCTCAGCTTATCTTAATTAAGTCAACTGTTCTTTAATTAGAATGGTTGTTCCTTAATTCATTGTTTATCTTGTCGGGTCCAGTAACCCTAACCAATGAGTTATCCGCTCCATTGGTTTACATAAACAATATTTGTTAGAATTAGTTGGGCATTTAGGTAGATCCCACCACACCATCTCAGTATGCCTCCCTCCTAAAACAAGAAGTTCGAGGAGGTCGAGTCTATATGTCGACTCTAGGCGACGAGTCTGAAGATAAGTCATATTTGGAAGACGGTATCTGATAAGGATACTGACCTCCCCCAATACACATGTGCCGGTACCATTCCGGATTCCTCACTCCCCCCAAGTTCTAGTTAGTAGAAGTCTCAAAGTCAATATTTGTTAGTTACCCTCTTTCGGTTACTAGAAAACAATATTGGGGAGTTTTCCTTACTCTCACACAATTGTTTACTAAACTTTGTTAGTAAGTTCTCAAAGGTAAGTTGTGTTAGTTTCAAACAATACACAACAATGCAATAAACCGGTTGCATGCTTTATCTTGTTTAGTCGGGACACATAAACAAATAGCACACAAGCCGAGGGACACCTCGTTAGCAAGCAGGTCACAAGAAAAGCATACCGTTCACCGTTGGTCGTTCGGTTACTTACTCTCCTCCGGAGTCCAAATTCTCAAACCCTAAAACATTGATCGAATCGGGTGGTTAATTTCTTTTAATTAACCTAGCTTACTTAATCACTAATGATTTCCAACTAAATACCACTAAGTCATTGTAGTTTAAACTTAACCACTTATGTTATTTACTTCTCATTTTACCTCACACTTGTTCACACCTCCAATGGCCATAACATTCCACCAAACAACTCCTAACAACCTTATAATAGCATTACCCAACAAACCCCCTTCATTTACCCCCTAAAACGCATACTTCCTTAGTAAAAATGGCTGGTCCGGGACATGGTCCTGGGTTGTAGTCCCGGACCAATTACTGGTTTCACTCTCGGCACTTATTTATGGGTGGTCCGGGACTTGTTACTTAACCTAGGTCCCGGACCACTTCTGAAAGGCACTCTCGGTAGTTTTTTTGTGCTGGTCCGGGACTTATTACAAGACCTAGGTCCCGGACCAATCTAAACTTGGATTTTCGGCATGTTTTTAGTGCTGGTCCGGGACTTTATCCAAGGACTAAGTCCCGGACCACACTTTAAACTGTTAAGTTTTACAGTTTTGAACATCATTCCACACTTGTTCTTTTGTCCAATCTTCTTCTAATCTTTCCCCATGTATTCACACATGTTCTAACACCATTTTAGCACTTAAAATCCTCCTAACTCATGGATCAACTCCTTCCAAATTCCTTGATCATTTACTCAAGTTCTTACTAAATTCTTAACACTTATAACTTAATTCCTCACACTTCCAACATGTAACTTTTGTCTAAAACTTCAACTAACCAAAGTGTTTCCTTTCAACCAATATAATACTCCTCAAGGCATCATTACATCCATCCTTGTAAACCTTCCAAGGCTATCTGCATCTCCTCATGCACAAATCGCGCGTCCTTTCCATGTGGTACTATCACTCTAAACGGAACATACCTAACTTATTTCCATCGTAACACCTTAACATGGTTCGTCAGCACCGGGACCAGGCAACACCCCCCTAGACATGTCCACCGCAATCGCATAACCCACCATCATGATCATTCACTTTTATACATTCCTAATCATTTCCTTGACAATTTACTACATTCTCCTACAATTTTCACTTCCATCACCCAAGTCCACTCATTACCATCCAAACTATAACCCTATTACTCCACCACTAGCATCTTCACCACTTACACAAGCTACCATGATTTCTCATTGTTATATTCTCTAGTTCATACCTAGATCATCTTAAAACGTTGTACACCATTTCCTCCAAATTTTTGTACATGTCTTTCCATTCCTCATACCATGACTTTGGTGTGTTTAATACACCCACCTATCCTCTAATTCCTCCTAGACAACTCTAGGCCATTCTAAACCTCAAGAACTCCTTAGTTAACTCATTTCCACTCAAATTCCTTTTTAATGACTCCTAGTAAATCCTAGGTCATATCAATTCACAACGACCACTAAACACTTTGTTTTCTACTCAAATGTCACCATAGCTCTTCTAGTATATTATCATGCCCACATGTATTGTTTTTCTCATTCAATCATCTCATTCACAACAAACTCTATATAGTGCAATAATCTTAAATTGCATAGCACTAAGGCTCTTAAATGACATGGCTCTTAGGCCCTTAAATGACTTAAACTTAAACACTGGATTTCCCACATATAAAAGCTTTCAACCTGCAAATACACACAACAACACTCCCATAGCAATATAAGTGTTCTCATAATTCACCTTATACTTATCTTACTAACTCATTCCCATTTGCTCCTTAATCACAAGTTGCAAGCTTGTTTAAATTCTTTTTCCTAGGTTATATAACCCATTACATAATGTATGCTCGAAGCTACATTAGTGCTTATCTAAATCTCATCCCTTAAAACCTTAAATCACCATTAGGTAAGCAATTTACCTTATTTTTCTCAAGCTTCTCTTACTTTCCTCCTTTGGCTTTCTTGATTGAATTTCGGTAAGGACTTCAATCCTCTTGACAATGTTCTAATTCAGATTCAAATAACCTAATGAGCACTAAGCAATATGCCTAAACTCATAGAACTAATTCTTAGGTTAAAATATGTGTTTTAAAGCTTAAAAGTGGATGATTACCTTTGAATATTGGAATGGCTTTGATAATGAAGCAAGGCAAGACCTCCCCAAGTCTTTTGAACAATGAATCAAGGCTAGAACAAGAAGTAAACAAGCCACCTTAAGAGGTAAATTTTCGGCAATGGAGAAGAAGTGATGGAAACATGATTTTTCTTACATTTTCCTTACCTTGAATGAATGAAGAAGCTAATGAGCCCTTTAAGCTAATTTTTCCTCCTCTAATGGCGATTTCCCATTGCTCCAAAATGAAGCTTTTCCAATTTTGAAAAGATAGGAAGCAAGGCCTTGGTCTAACTAAGAGTTATCTATGCTCACTTTTTGATTTGGAGCTAAAATGAGTATTTTGTGAGCAAATGAAGGTGGAGCAAGAATGGGGGCTGCACTCACGGTTTTCCACTGGGAGAATGAAGAAGAATTCAGTGGGGAAGAAAGGAAATGAAGAAGAGAGGAGAGAGAGTAGGGTAATATAAGATATTTATCATTTTAAAGCAAATAGTGAATTTACTCACTTTCCCACCTATTTCCTTACTTACTAGCACATGTGGTGAGTAACCACTTCAAAAACCGTTCCCCCCTTTATTAATAAGATAATTTTGGTCTTTGTTGACCAATTTATTGACTTATGTTGACTAAAGGCTTAAACTAGGTACTATTTGGCACTATTCATAAATTAGTGCACAAATTTGTGAACCTTTTGGTTTCTCATTGATTTAGGCTTCCTAATGTGATACGAATTAGTACACATGTTGATTAATGTGTAATCATGGGCATTTAGACACTCAAAACTCATTTCTAAGACAATTTCTTTAAAAGGTGCTTTAAGGAATCTTAAAGCACATTTTGTGTTTAAGCTTGTTTTTGAGCTTGGTTTTCTTTGGTAATTGATTTAACATGTCCATTAACATGTTAATAAGGTCTTATAATGATATGTGGGTGCTAATCAAAGTCACTCCAAGCTTAGAGCACATTTTTGCTTAAATTGCCATTATGGCGTTTTCGTGTGTTTTCCTTGGTTTAAATTGTCTACCAATGTTTCTAAAGCATGTTTTAGCCTTATTACATCATAAATTGATGTTTACTTAGCATACTTAGGTTTGGGGTATTTCAGTATCATCCTCACATATAGGACATGCCTTTGATCCTTTGCAAGCATACCCAGATAGATTATTGTACGCAGGAAAATCGTTGATAGTGTAGTATAACATTGCCCGCAAAGTGAATTTTTCTTTAGAAAATGCATCATACACCTCTATTCCTTCATGCCACAGAAATTTCAAGTCCTCGATCAGTGGGTGTAAGAAGACATCTATGTTATGTCCAGGTTGCTTAGGACCTGATATTAAAAGACATAGTATAATGTTTCTTGGTTTCATGCATAACCAAGGAGGTAGATTGTAGATTGTTAGCAACACTGGCCAAGTACTATGGATACTGCTTAGAGTACCGTACGGGTTCATCCCATCTATACAAAGGCCGAGACACAAGTTTCTTGATTCTTTGCTGAATTCCATATACATCTCATCTATATTTCACCACTGGGAGAATCGGCCGGATGCCTCATTTTTCCATATTTTTTGAGCGCATTAGCATGCCATCTAAGGTTCTTTACGTCATTCTCAACCGCAAATAGACACATCAAACGCGGGATAATTGGCAAGTACCACAAGACCTTGGCTGGTGGACCAAATTTATTTTCATTTCCACCATTATTCTGTTTTCTGACGTAACAAGACTCCCCGCACTGAGGACAATTCACAACATGTTCATTCTCTTTCCAGTACAAGATACACCTGGATGGACAAGCATGAATCTTTTTGTATCCCATCCCCATTGGACATAACAACTTCTTGGCCTGGTAAGTTGAGACAGGCAATTCATTTTGAGCAGGGAATGCATCTTTTAGTAATTCTAGTAAAGCAGTGAAGCTCACATCACTCCACCTGTGCTTTGAATTTAAGTTGAATAGCTTCAAAACAAAATTCGGTTTATTCCATTTTAAAGGATCACATCCAGGGAATAATGGTTTTTTGTACGAGTCTAGCAAATCTTCATACGCACCGGGCTTCTCAGTAAAATGTTGTTCAGCATCCTCCAGCATTGAATTAATGTGATCATCATTTTCATCACCCAAATTCAAATCACAATTGGGAGGCATATCATTGTTGTCCTCATGACATTCTGTATGTTCACCACCAGTACTTCGTTCACTAAACTGAGTCGTATCATCTACACTTTCACTGTGCCAGACCCATATTGTGTAGTCCTCCACAAATCCATATCGTCTTAAATGATCATAAATTTGACGCACTTTTGGATATTTCAATACATTTCTACACTTTTTGCACGGGCACAAAATATAACCGTCATCTTCTGCCGGAAGTTTCTCAACTGCAATTCTGCAGAACTCTTTTTATCCCAGTCTGATAGGAGTCATCAAGTACACCTTTGTACATCCACGACCGGTTCATGATTATAACACCCGTCCGGTAATCACACCATTATCCTCTAACCCGTCTTAAATACCAACAACAACGCAGCGGAAATTCCAACACAACCGGGGGTGAAATAATGCCGTCAGTCACCCACGTGACTAACTAGGCCAAACCAAACTCCAATACAACAAACAAATACAATACCGGTCTGATGGGTCTTATACCGAGTACACTATACAAATCATACTTCCATTACTTAATCAAGTCTAAACCAAATACAACTTCAATCCCATATTATACAACATAATTTCAATTACATTCTATACCGAGTATCTACAATTCCCAAGTCGATCCATGACCTTTCGGCCTTACAAATCCACGGTACATAAATATAATTCCTTTAACAACTACCCGTATCAATAGCAACCCCGTCCTACTATCGAACGGTTGACGGCTTCAATGTTCATGTAAATTAAAAACGTTGCCCCTAGGGGCTTAGCAAAATTGCTGCATATGACTACCGCATACCCCGCGTACTAGCGAGGGTACGCTGACTATTTGGTCGAGAGCATGCGATTCATTTTATTACAATCAACATGCATACAACATACATTATATATGTACATTCATAATCAAGTTCAACATTGAACACAAACACTAACACACGCATCAAGAGGTTAGTTTAGTTTGTTGTATACTTCGGCCTTGAGGGTTATACCTCACTATGCCTCGACTCTTTCTACCTTGTCACCCACTCACTAGGGTTACACTTACTCACATTCTCCTGCTCTCAATCTCAACTCAATACTCAATTTCTCAATCCATACTCAATACTCAAAGGTATATGTTAAGTCATTAATCATGACCTCCGGACAGGGTCATACACAAGACCCACCACTAGGCTTTCAAATACAAAAGGGGCTAAGCATATAGCTCCTCAAGTCCACCAATGTCCAGTTCTCTACCGGACTACTCAAATTCCCAAAACTCCTCTCTCGGAGTCATCTCACAATCTCAAGGATTAGCCTAGAAATATCTCTCTTGATAACATCCACTGGCTTAGGGAATTCTCAATGTTTAGTATTCTAAGATTTAAGGTTTTACCCAACTTATTGAATACTCTCATATTCGGGACATTATTCGTATTAGTCGGTTCCTCTCATTGGGGTCCGACTATCTCTCAAAGGGTGATCCTTGCCATGCTTTACTTTACTCAAGGTTCATACGTGAACAGTTATCAATCCTCTAGTTTGAGGTTACTCATATACTTCCACTATTATTTATTGTGTGGATTACATCAATTCGGTTCTCTCACCGTTATCGGGAGGTTACTACTCCCGTATGCTTTCTCACGTTCTAGTGCGTTCGTAGGTTTATGTTACCGTGTGGTTCGATAGTTGTAGTGTGTTTCCACCATTTATTTAGTTCGTAACATGACTTTTTCTACGAGTCTTTAATCACACATGAAATACCCCAAATCTAATTAATATTATTAAACCATTACTTAATGGAAAATAATTCAAATATGAATCATTTCACGTACGCATGCAAACCCATGCATGAGAACGTTACGTAAAAGTAGTCGTTTCTCCATAAACGCTAAAACGCCTTAGAAACATGTGATCAAGCCTGACCTTGTATGACCTTCTAAAACTTAAACCAAATGGTCATACACTCATTATATGAATATATAAATATATTCCCTAGGCTATATTCAGTCAAATACGCAAAATGCTCGGGAGTGCTCACGACCGCTCCTAAAAGCACGAAAAGTCCGGAGGAGTGCCGAGGTGGCACGAACTCCTATAAAATTAATTCCTTGAGTTCCTAACATCATTATTAACCATTATAAAGAGAACCCACGAAGTGGTTTCTCAAAATTCAGCAAAAACAACAGGAGGATTTCTTAGCGCTCCTTTTTGCCCGGGTGCGTCCCGATGGCCCGTAAATTATGTCATGGGTTGATATAACCCCATATAACCCAATGTAACATCTTAATATATGTTTATTTACTATAATAAGTGTTTAAAAACACTTGGAACTCATAAAAACAATTTGTTTCCCAAAATTTCCTTAGAGCACAAAAACACACCTTCGGGTGTCACGAAAACGCGTTTTACGCAATTGCCTTGTAGTTTTTGACATGCCACGAATTGGTAATCTTAAATAGGGTTAAAATGACCTTCTAAATCAGTTGGAGAGACTAGTCAACAAGGCTCTCTATAGGGGCCGAATTTATGGGCAAAAACTAGTATAAAAATTGCATTAAAAGTTTATAAAAGGCATAGAACATGGTGACTCACCTTCCCATGTGTTATATTACTTAATGTCAAAGTATGTAGGTCTCATTTGACCATCAAGCTGTCGAAATTAGGCCATGGAATAAGGCCATGTGAGCTAGAACAAAAACAAATGAGAAAAGGCAAAAAGTAGATCTAGAATCCACTTTTTTTTATTCCTTCTTTTCCATGTGACCTAACATGCTTGTCCTTGGCTCTTCAACACCGATTGAGACCCCCATTCAGCCCTTGAAATCGTGCAACACAATGAAGAAGAAGACAAGTCATTAACTTAGAAAAATCAAGAGAATATACCTTACCTTTCTTACCTTGTCTTCTAGCTCACAATCATTTTCTTTCCAACTCTTGCCTTGTCACACACCACATGTCCGAAATTATGCAGAGAACATGGACATTTATTGAGCCAATAAACCATGTAATAAACTAAGGAAAAGTAAAGTCATTTGACATTAAAAATTGACAAAGCAAAAAATCAAAATTCCAATGCATTTTCTTACCTTATACAATTCGTGAGTCTCATTCTTCTCCTTGCCCTCTTCATCCACGAATTGGTAAGGCTCTCTCCTCTCTCTTCTTGCTTCATCTTCTTCCTTTGAAGCTCTTAAGTCCATTAATGGAGTTTTAACTTCTATCTTCATCTTTAAGGTAATTTCCTAGCATTTCTTGTCAAACTTGAAGCAAAACTCTTCCTAGCATAACTACAAGAGTTCGGCATCACTTAGTTCTCCAAGGAGGTTGTTCAAACCAACATTAATCCAAAGCATCTCAAGGTTATCTTAAGGTAGTTTTAATGCTTGTAAATCCTTAAAGCACATTTTTATGTGTAACCAAATTCTTCTTCTTCTCTAAGGTTCTCTTCTTCTTCATTTTCATGAAGGAAACTTTGTTCTTCATCTACCTTAGGAGTGCCGAATTCATAAGGAAAAAGTCTAAGGTAAATTCTCTTAAAACTACTTACAAATCTACTTAAGATCTTTGTTGAAGATCTAACTCCTAAACTCCTTCACCACTTGCATATAACCGAAGTGGAGCATCAATATTACCTTGGAGAAAGCTTGGAGATTCAAGAAGAGTTCAAGCACTTAACCACCTTTGTTAAGAAGTAAGTTTACTAAGTAAATCTTTATGTTATAAGCTTTGTTAAGCTTCTAAAAATTATACAAAAATTATGTACATCTCCTAGGTTAATTAAAACCGAAACTATATGGTATTATATGCCAAAAACAATCTATAACTTATATAGAAAATATTTACCTTAAGACACATTTTTGTGTCACAAAATTTAGTTATGTTACATATTAATTCAAGCCGAATTATCAAGGGCAAAAATGCTTTATTTTGAGCTAAGAATCAATATAAGACATTACAATAATTTTTACATAAGTTATGTGACTCATATGAATTTATGTATAGTTTTATGATATATAAATCCACTTTTATATACTAATGTTCTCAATTAAATTATGACCGAATGGTCTATGTGTTAAATAGATTTTAATGAGCTACTTAGGTATATAAATTTATATCAAAAGTTTGGTGAGTTAAAAATATTCTATTAGTGCTTAAATGACTAATTAAGTTATGTGGTTTAAATGTAATTTTTACAAAGTTTAGTGAACTTATTGTGAAAGCCGAGAGTAAAAGGTGTGTTTGGTGTAATTATGATATAATATAAGGTTAGGAAGTAAGTTTAAGAATTTTAGATAATTTAAACAAGCTTTAAAATAACTTTTTATAAAGTTTTGGGCTATTATGTAATTTATAAAGTTGTTATGAAAGTTTAGAACATAAAAAGGGGCGAATTCATAATTAGGAGATTTATTAGGTTCACCTTCGAAATTTTGAGGAATTAAATATTTAAAATATAGTTTATAAGTTATTAAGTGACTATTATAAAGTTTGGGGTGAAAATGTAATTAATGAAAAGTTCAAGACCAAAGCCGAATTACTTTGGGTTAGTTTGGTAATTTAAGAATTTATATATATATATATATATATATATTAGGCATTTATGGAGAATTAAAATTAAAACTATAGTTTATAAGGCATTGTGTAAAGATTATAAGATTTTGTGGCTAAATTGCAATTATAAGGAATATATATATATATATAGGCTGAGACTTAAGAGGGGCTAAGTTGTAATTTCCAAAAGTTACAATATTTAAAAGTATATACCAAAATATTGGTGGTAGTTTTGTGATTTAATTAAATAAGGAATTAAAACTAAGATATATAAAGAGATTAGAATTTAAATGTAAAGTTTATGAATTACTATGGTTGATTTATAAATAACCGAAATATAAGGGTAATAATTTAGATTTAAATAAGTATAGGTCCTATATGGATATTTGGAGGGATTAGAAGAAAGAATTTTAATTAAAGGAATTATGGAATTTAGAACTATGGCTTATATAGTTGTAAGAAAGTTAAAGGAAGACAATATATTATTTATGACTAAAAGGAGAGTAATGAGGTTATAAGAATATTATGTCATTGTAAGACATTTAAACATAGTTAAGGAAATTATAAGTTGTTATGTCACTTAGACAATTAAAATAAACAACAAATAAAGTACATGAATATATGAATACATATATGTACATTAAAGGATTTATAAATAAATCAAAAAGGAATAACAACTAAGATATACATTAAATCATGAGGTAATTAAAAGAAATAAACCTCACATGAAATAACAAATACGAGATTTGTTAAAAGATCCAATAGAATTATTATATAAGGGTAACATAAATTAACCCTCTCAGTTAATCCTATTCTAGGACTTTGTTTGACCAGACGTTGACCAGGGTATAATCAACTGCAACCTACGGTGAACGGTATGGGATTCTTGCAACCTGTTTTCTACCGGATTACACCGGCTTTTGTGCTATCTGTTGTTTGAATTAACGACCAAGATAATTAATGTAAAATGTTGTTTACTCTTGTGCGCTGTTGTATTATTTTATGTGCGTGAATGATGCTGACTACAACGTGTATGTCCTACGCATACAAACACTACTATACCAGTGGATTAGATACCTGCGCTTCAGTATACCGAGGACCTGTACTCAAGTCTCTCACTAACTTCACTTTATAACAAACGTCATTATCCTAAACGTGATAATTGACAATACACATTGTGTTCTTGTTTAACGTCTTTATATGACACTTAACAACTCTATACTACGAGAACGAGGAGCCCAGTTGGATCTGGCCATGCATGCTACAGGAGCTGTACCTGTCTCAGGTCGTCTCCTATTTACGTCGCGACGGAACACTTCAGTTGAGAGGAAAACTCTATTCCTCTCGGGTTTCTAATGCCCATCAGTTCAATGGAGAGGAAGACTACATTCCTCTCAAGGGTTCTATTTCCCACATTTCTCAGTTCAGAGGTTAACTACGTTATCTTCTGGGGTTTTTAATACCCAACTTTTCAATCTTAACGAGGTCACTATACCTTCACTATTTCAGATATTCAGTTATACCTGTCAGTCCCATTGTGTGGACCGACTATCATTAAAGAATTTCAGTTCAGCTAACTTGACCTTCTGAAGTCTTGTTCTATGTGACATTATTGTCCTTGTATGGATACTTGTTATTATCAGACTATGCTTGTTTACAGCTTTATAAAAATGAACTGCATGTGTTTGACAAAGTAGTTGGTGTGGCCCGGTAGACGATGGGCTGCACGTTTTCCATACCAGCATTGTTTGTTGAGCCCCTTTGGGGGCACCCCCATTTTTCAGGTACCTGAAGTTGAGAAGATTACCACACCGAGTGTAGGTGGGGTAGATTCAAGCTATGGGAGTCTTCTTCTAGACATTTGTTTTTACTTAAGTATTTTACATTAGAGTTTGATTCCTAGTATCTCGGATTGTATTCGTATTCAGACCGTGACTTTTGGAGATTGTATTTGGATTTAGCCTTGTTGGTCATAAGGGTGGCCAACGGCATTGTAATACCGCCCGGTTGTTGTATTTATTTCCGCTGCAGTTGTATTTTATTTGGGAGTGATCGCCGTTCAGGTTATTGGATTTCGGGTTAGGGTGTTACAAAAAGTGGTATCAGAGCGTAGTTATGCTCTGGATACAAGGATACACCGAGATTAGGATTTCTAAAAGCTTAGGTTATGGGTTGAGTGATAGTATTGAAAGGAGTTTTAGTTAGTTTTACTTAGACTACTATCCAAGACCGAGATTGCGACCACAGTATCTAATATACCTCAACATCCTGCAGATGTCAGGAAGAGGAGGACGTCGTGGACAGGCCGATGAGGAGCCAAACATCAGGCTGGCAGACATTGCTACTTTAATCGCTCAGGCATTTGCACAGGCGGGGGTTGGACAGCAGCAGCAGCTACCTCCACCACCACCACCCAGGGAGAGAGATTGGGTGAAGAGTTTGGCTGATCTGAGGCCAACTGCATTCAAGGGGCAGACTGACCCTGCTCACTTGGAGACATACATCATGGAGATGGAGACAGCGTTCGAGACGCTTGCAGTCCCAGCTAGGGAAAAGGTAAGGCTTGCTGCCTTTTATCTGAAGGATGCAGCGAGAGATTGGTGGAACATGGTGAAAGCCGACCACCTGGATGACCCAGCATTTACTTGGGGACACTACACTGCACTACTTAGGGGCAAATACTACCCGGCCCACACCAGGATGGTGAAGACGAGAGAGTTTGATGCCCTGGAGCAGACGGGGAAGATGTCAGTGGATGAGTACTATGCGAAGTTCACTTCGCTACTCCGACTATTACCCGGTATAGGATACTCGGACCAGGTGTTGGTCGACCGGTTCTACGGGGGACTGAGCCCTTGACTCCAGTTTGGGATGGGACCAATCATCCCTACCAGTTTACAGGAATGCTATCATGCTGCCTCCGTGGTGGAGATCACTTGTAAGAGAAGGGATGCTTTGAGCTCCCAAAAGAGGAAGGACGGACCTGGTGGCGAAGATGCCAAGCAGGGGAACTCCAACAAAAGGAACAAACCCTATCAGAAAGGACAGGGGTCCTATCAAGGGAAGGGGAACCAAACTACTGGGAACCCCCAGTCAGGGACCCACGGAGCAGCAACTTCACAGAAAACCTACCCATCTAAGGGTAGGCACTCTAATCAGACAGTTAGATTTGAAACTTATGTGATTACTTCAGTACCATTGGAATGTATAATTAACCTTGATTGTATTAGGTTCTGGACATGGCTCAAACACGGGCCAGAAGTACGTCCGCCGCTTCAACTGTAGACAGTGCGGAAAGGATCACCCCGGCGTAGACTGCCAAGGGGAGAAAGTCTAGTGCCGCTACTGCCAGATACTCGGACATCGTGCTTTCGAGTGTATCCGAAACCCGGAGAGCAGGAACTACCGCCCGGGAGCAAAGACAAACACAGGCCAAAAGAATGGAGCTAGCGATACTCGCCCTCCACCAACAAACCAACTCAGGGGTATAAGGGCAAAGGCCCAGCATCGGGACCCGCCCTGCATGTCATGGACCGCTCAGATGAGGCTGGTCCTTCTACCAACCCAGGTATTTCTAAACCATGTGAACCTATTATTGAGCAATGGATGATGTGAATGAGTGCTTGCATGCCTTGATTGCCTAATTGAGTAGGGAAGAATTAGTAAGACTCACTAGTAAAATTTAAACCAAAGTTATAAGATATGCTTTCCTATCCCCTCACCGCCCTCCCTAAAAAACATTATCAAAATACAAGAACCAGGAACGAACAATGTAAGTTATCCAACCAGGTTTGATATTACTCAAAGGATACCTAACACCGGAGACACAAATTACAATCATCAGAAAATGTCTAGAATTGGGAGCAGGACCAGGAGGGTTCTACACTCCAGAATTTCCAGGAGGATCAAAGATGAAGCTGAAAATGATGTGCTTAGGAAAGGATTGGAATCCTTACACAAAAACCTACCAAGATACAAGAAATGGAGATGGAGCACAAGTACCAAAAATCCCAGAAGAATTTTTACCAATTGTGGAACAAGCAGTTAATACAGCTCAACAGCTAGAAGAAGATCCAGTTCCCAATCTAAGGGCTGATCTATGTATCATCAACTTCTATGAAGAAGGAGGCCGTTTAGGACTACACCAGGACAATGATGAAACAAAAGGGTCCCTTGAACAGGGGATACCAGTATTATCTTTGTCAATTGGAGATGACGCAGAGTTCCTTTATGGCGAGCAGAAGCGTGTGGACCTTGCAAGGAAAATCATATTGAGTTCTGGAGATGTTTTAGTAATGGGTGGAAAGTCAAGGTTGCTATACCATGGAATTAAGAGGATCAAACTAAACACAGCACCTTCGACAGTGATAAACACCACTCACATGAAACCAGGAAGATTAAGTTTGACTTTTAGAAAGTACTAGTATTGTAATTGTTTGGACATCTGAAAGGAGATCATCTCATCAATGAAGCATTAATGTTATGAAAGTGAATGTCTTTAGACCCCATCATATATCAAAGTACTTACTCAGATTCTGTTATTAGGTTGTACTAAGGAGACGGAAGGTGCCTTAAGTATTCTTACTGAGGAGGAGGCCAGCAAGGGCGGCGCGATCCTCACTGTACCTTTCCTGTTAATGGAGTGGATGCACTAGTACTGTTTGACTCCGGAGCCTCACATACTTTCGTTTCGCCTTCGCTTGCGGGGAAGTTGGGGCTAGACGCTGTAGAGTTACCTGATTTTAAGGTGGCACTCCCGTCTAAGGAGAAGATCAGTTGCACTCGTCTTTATAGAGGAGCCACTATCAGTATTAAGGAGGAGGATTTTCCCATTGACCTTATTGAGTTCAGAGGTCTAGGATTCGACGTTATAGTCGGGATGAACTGGTTGGGGCGGCACAGAGGCCGCATTCTTTGTGCAGAGCGTAGACTGTTACTTAAGAGTCCATCAGGAGTGACAGTATCATACCGCCAGAGCCCTAGAGCACCATCAATAAAAGTTATATCTGCTATGTCTATGTACAAGCAAGTCAGGAAGCAGAAGGAAGTATACCTATGCTATGTTCAGGATGTAGAGCACGACCCTGATTTTGACCCAAATATGCCAGTGGTGTCGGAATTTCCAGATATTTTTCCAAAGGAACTTCCAGGCCTACCGCCATCCAGAGAGGTAGAGTTCTCCATTGAATTACTACCCGGTACCGGTCCCATAGCTAAGGCACCGTACCGTATGGCACCAGCAGAGATGGCTGAGCAGAAGGAGCAGCTGAAAGATTTACTGGACAAGGGATACATACGACCTAGCGTATCTCCTTGGGGAGCACCAGTTCTGTTAGTGAAGAAGAAGGATGGAAGCCTTCGGCTATGTATTGATTACTGGGAGCTTAATGCAGTGTCGGTGAAGAACAAATATCCACTACCATGGATTGACGACTTGTTTGATCAGTTGAGAGGAGCAAAAGTGTTTTTGAAGATCGATTTGAGATCAGGATACCATCAGATACCTATCAGGAAGCAAGACATAGAAAAGACAGCGTTCAGAACACGATATGGCCACTATGAGTTTACAGTTATGCCTTTTGGCTTGTCTAATGCACCTGCAGTCTTCATGGATTTGATGAACAGATTATTCAGAGAGCAGTTGGATAAGACCGTGGTTGTATTCATCGATGACATCCTCATCTATTCAAAGTCTATGGAAGAGCATGAGAGTCACCTCCGACATGTACTTGAGATCTTAAGGGAGAACCAGCTTTATGCTAAGTTCTCTAAATGTGAGTTTTGGTTAGACAGAGTTTCCTTTTTAGGACATGTTATCTCAGATGCTGGGATCGCAGTGGATCCAGCAAAGATAGAAGCAGTCCGCACCTGGCCCAGGCCAAAGACAGTTACGGACATCAGGAGTTTCCTTGGTTTAGCAGGTTACTACAGAAGGTTTGTCAGAGACTTCTCCAAAATAGCCAAACCTATGACCAGCTTAATGAAGAAGGACGCACCTTTCACATGGACTACTGAATGTGAGACCTCATTCGAGCTTCTGAAGAACGCTTTGACATCAGCACCAGTTTTGACAATACCTGAAGGCACTGAGGGTTATGAAGTTTACTGTGATGCATCAGGAAGGGGATTAGGGTGTGTACTCATGCAGAATGGGAAGGTAGTCGCCTACGCTTCCCGACAGTTGAAGAAACATGAGGAAAACTATCCCACACATGACTTGGAGCTTGGAGCTATTGTTTTTGCCTTGATGATCTGGCGCCACTACCTGTATGGTGTCCAGATGACTGTATATTCGGATCACAAGAGTTTGAAGTATGTATTCACCCAGAAGGAGTTGAACATGAGACAAAGAAGATGGGTTGAATTTCTTAAGGATTATGATATTGATTTGCAGTACAAAGAAGGGAAAGCTAATGTTGTAGCAGACGCACTGAGACGACGAGCACATTCCCTAAATGCCATTGTGGCTAGCTCGAGTCTTATGGACGACATACGTAGAGCACAGCAGAGTGATCAGCGAATGATGGAGATCTTCAGTAATTGTTGATGCGTACATTTTGAGGGTGGAAAATATGAGTTTCAGCTAATGATGGGACTAATCAGATGAAAGGAAGATTGTGTATTCCCAGAGACAGTACAGATATAAAGGAGCATATTCTTCGAGAGTCCCACACTTCTTCCACATCTGTCCATCCAGGAGCTTCTAAGATGTACAAGATCTGAAGAGGTATTTCTGGTGGAGTGGTATGAAGGGCGACGTGACAGAATATGTGATTCGATGTCTCACTTGTCAGAAAGTGAAATTCGAACATAGACGACCAGAAGGTATGGTACAGTCTATGCCAGTTCCAGAGTGGAAGTTTTATGATATCTCCATGGACTTCGTGGTGGGACTACCACCTACGAGAGGAGGCCTTAATATGATTTGGGTTGTTGTTGATCGACTGACTAAGGTTGCTAGGTTTATTCCGATGAAAGACACTTGGAAAGTGCCAAAGTTAGCAGAACTATTTGAGCAGGAGATTATCAGACATCATGGAGTACCAAAGACTATTGTTTCAGATCGAGACACTAGATTTCTCTCACGATATTGGCGAGCTACTCGCGAAGCACTTGGCACTGAATTGAAACTTAGCACAGCATTTCATCCTCAGACAGATGGTCAGTCAGAGAGGACTATTCAGACCTTAGAGGACATGCTACGAGCATGTGCCTTGGATTTTCAGGGTAGCTGGATAGATAGATTACATCTCATCGAGTTTGCATACAATAACAGCTATCACGCCTCTATACAGATGTCACCTTTCCAAGCCTTATATGGCAGACCATGTCGCACACCATTGTACTGGGACGAGTCTAGTGAGACCGTCATCATTGGGCCTAAGTACTTAGAGCAAGTCCAGGCAGAAGTACAACAAATCAGAAGTAACATGAAAGCAACACAAGACAGACAGAAATCATATGCTGATGAGAGGCGACGAGACCTTGAGTTCGCTGTTGGCGACCAGGTATTTCTACGAGTATCACCCATGAAGGGTGTATTCAGATTTGGGCAAAAGGGCAAGCTAAGCCCGAAATTTGTAGGACCCTACGCTATCATAGAGCGGGTGGGCCTTGTCGCATATCGACTTGATTTGCCAGCAGAGTTGGGCAAAGTACACAACGTTTTTCACGTGTCTCAGCTTAAGAAATACATGCCTCATCCTTCTCATGTTCTACAACGAGAGACACTCTCATTAGAACCAACAATGCGGTATGTGGAAACACCGCAACGAATCTTAGACAGAAAGACACGAGATACTCGAAACAAATCTGTGAGCCTAGTAAAAGTTCTTTGGTCAAACCACGATTTGGAAGAGGCCACATGGGAACTAGAAGCGGATATGCGAGCGAAGTTTCTCTCATTATTTACCGACTAGACACTTTAGTCTAGGGTACGTGGGCGTACCCCTCTTTTTTGGGGGGGTAGAGCCTTTTTCGTTTGTGAGTTCAGTATGCATTTTGTTTCAGTGACACTCTGTCTTGTATGTGTTCTTGTGTAACCCATTACATAATGTATGCTCGAAGCTACATTAGTGCTTATCTAAATCTCATCCCTTAAAACCTTAAATCACCATTAGGTAAGCAATTTACCTTATTTTTCTCAAGCTTCTATTACTTTCCTCCTTTGGCTTTCTTGATTGAATTTCGGCAAGGACTTCAATCCTCTTGCCAATGTTCTAATTCACATTCAAATAACCTAATGAGCACTAAGCAATATGCCTAAACTCATAGAACTAATTCTTAGGTTAAAATATGTGTTTTAAAGCTTAAAAGTGGATGATTACCTTTGAATATTGGAATGGCTTTGATAATGAAGCAAGGCAAGACCTCCCCAAGTCTTTTGAACAATGAATCAAGGCTAGAACAAGAAGTAAACAAGCCACCTTAAGAGGTAAATTTTCGGCAATGGAGAAGAAGTGATGGAAACATGATTTTTCTTACATTTTCCTTACCTTGAATGAATGAAGAAGCTAATGAGCCCTTCAAGCTAATTTTTCCTCCTCTAATGGCGATTTCCCATTGCTCCAAAATGAAGCTTTTCCAATTTTGAAAAGATAGGAAGCAAGGCCTTGGTCTAACTAAGAGTTATCTATGCTCACTTTTTGATTTGGAGCTAAAATGAGTATTTTGTGAGCAAATGAAGGTGGAGCAAGAATGGGGGCTGCACTCACTGTTTTCCACTGGGAGAATGAAGAAGAATACAGTGGGGAAGAAAGGAAATGAAGAAGAGAGGAGAGAGAGTAGGCTAATATAAGATATTTATCATTTTAAAGCAAATAGTGAATTTACTCACTTTCCCACCTATTTCCTTACTTACTAGCACATGTGGTGAGTCACCACTTCAAAAACCGTTCCCCCCTTTATTAATAAGATAATTTTGGTCTTTGTTGACCAATTTATTGACTTATGTTGACTAAAGGCTTAAACTAGGTACTATTTGGCACTATTCATAAATTAGTGCACAAATTTGTGAACCTTTTGGTTTCTCATTGATTTAGGCTTCCTAATGTGATACGAATTAGTACACATGTTGATTAATGTGTAATCATGGGCATTTAGCCACTCAAAACTCATTTCTAAGACAATTTCTTTAAAAGGTGCTTTAAGGAATCTTAAAGCTCATTTTGTGTTTAAGCTTGTTTTTGAGCTTGGTTTTCTTTGGTAATTGATTTAACATGTCCATTAACATGTTAATAAGGTCTTATAATGATATGTGGGTGCTAATCAAAGTCACTCCAAGCTTAGAGCACATTTTTGCTTAAATTGCCCTTATGGTGTTTTCGTGTGTTTTCCTTGGTTTAAATTGTCTACCAATGTTTCTAAAGCATGTTTTAGCCTTATTACATCATAAATTGATGTTTACTTAGCATACTTAGGTTTGGGGTATTTCAGTATCATCCTCACATATAGGACATGCCTTTGATCCTTTGCAAGCATACCCAGATAAATTATTGTACGCAGGAAAATCGTTGATAGTGTAGTATAACATTGCCCGCAAAGTGAATTTTTCTTTAGAAAATGCATCATACACCTCTATTCCTTCATGCCACAGAAATTTCAAGTCCTCGATCAGTGGGTGTAAGAAGACATCTATGTTATGTCCAGGTTGCTTAGGACCTGATATTAAAAGACATAGTATAATGTTTCTTGGTTTCATGCATAACCAAGGAGGAAGATTGTAGATTGTTAGCAACACTGGCCAAGTACTATGGATACTACTTAGAGTACCGTACGGGTTCATCCCATCTATACAAAGGCCGAGACACAAGTTTCTTGATTCTTTGCTGAATTCCATATACTTCTCATCTATATTTCACCACTGGGAGAATCGGCCGGATGCCTCATTTTTCCATCTTTTTTAAGCTCATTAGCATGTCATCTAAGGTTCTTTGCGTCATTCTCAACCGCAAATAGACACATCAAACGCGGGATAATTGGCAAGTACCACAAGACCTTGGCTGGTGGACCAAATTTATTTTCATTTCCACCATTATTCTGTTTTCTGACGTAACAAGACTCCCCGCACTGAGGACAATTCACAACATGTTCATTCTCTTTCCAGTACAAGATACACCTGGATGGACAAGCATGAATCTTTTTGTATCCCATCCCCATTGGACATAACAACTTCTTGGCCTGGTAAGTTGAGACAGGCAATTCATTTTGAGCAGGGAATGCATCTTTTAGTAATTCTAGTAAAGCAGTGAAGCTCACATCACTCCACCTGTGCTTTGAATTTAAGTTGAATAGCTTCAAAACAAATTCGGTTTATTCCATTTTAAAGGATCACATCCAGGGAATAATGGTTTTTTGTACGAGTCTAGCAAATCTTCATACGCACCGGGCTTCTCAGCAAAATGTTGTTCAGCATCCTCCAGCATTGAATTAATGTGATCATCATTTTCATCACCCAAATTCAAATCACAATTGGGAGGCATATCATTGTTGTCCTCATGACATTCTGTATGTTCACCACCAGTACTTCGTTCACTAAACTGAGTCGTATCATCTACACTTTCACTGTGCCAGACCCATATTGTGTAGTCCTCCACAAATCCATATCGTCTTAAATGATCATAAATTTGACGCACTTTTGGATATTTCAATACATTTCTACACTTTTTTCACGGGCACAAAATATAACCGTCATCTTCTGCCGGAAGTTTCTCAACTGCAATTCTGCAGAACTCTTTTTATCCCAGTCTGATAGGAGTCATCAAGTACACCTTTGTACATCCACGACCGGTTCATCATTGTAACACTCGTCCGGTAATCACACCATTATCTTCTAACCCGTCTTAAATACCAACAACAACGCAGCGGAAATTCCAACACAACCGGGGGTGAAATAATGCCGTCAGTCACCCACGTGACTAACTAGGCCAAACCAAACTCCAATACAACAAACAAATACAATACCGGTCTGATGGGTCTTATACCGAGTACACTATACAAATCATACTTCCATTACTTAATCAAGTCTAAACCAAATACAACTTCAATCCCATATTATACAACACAATTTCAATTACATTCTATACCGAGTATCTATAATTCCCAAGTCGATCCATGACCTTTCGGCCTTACAAATCCACGGTACATAAATATAATTCCTTTAACAACTACCCGTATCAATAGCAACCCCGTCCTACTATCGAACGGTTGACGGCTTCAATGTTCATGTAAATTAAAAACGTTGCCCCTAGGGGCTTAGCAAAATTGCTGCATATGACTACCGCATACCCCGCGTACTAGCGAGGGTACGCCGACTATTTGGTCGAGAGCATGTGATTCATTTTATTACAATCAACATGCATACAACATACATTATATATGTACATTCATAATCAAGTTCAACATTGAACACAAACACTAACACACGCATCAAGAGGTTAGTTTAGTTTGTTGTATACTTAGGCCTTAAGGGTTATACCTCACTATGCCTCGACTCTTTCTACCTTGTCACCCACTCACTAGGGTTACACTTACTCACATTCTCCTGCTCTAAATCTCAACTCAATACTCAATTTCTCAATCCATACTCAATACTCAAAGGTATATGTTAAGTCATTAATCACGACCTCCGGGCAGGGTCATACACAAGACCCACCACTAGGCTTTCAAATACAAAAGGGGCTAAGCATATAGCTCCTCAAGTCCACCAATGTCCAGTTCTCTACCACTACTCAAATTCCCAAAACTCCTCTCTCGGAGTCATTTCACAATCTCAAGGATTAGCCTAGAAATATCTCTCTCGATAACATCCACTGGCTTAGGGAATTCTCAATGTTTAGTATTCTAAGATTTAAGGTTTTACCCAACTTATTGAATACTCTCATATTCGGGACATTATTCGTATTAGTCGGTTCCTCTTATTGGGGTTCGACTATCTCTCAAAGGGTGATCCTTTCCATGCTTTACTTTACTCAAGGTTCATACGTGAACAGTTATCAATCCTCTAGTTTGAGGTTACTCATATACTTCCACTATTATTTATTGTGTGGATTACATCAATTCGGTTCTCTCACCGTTATCGGGAGGTTACTACTCCCGTATGCTTTCTCACGTTCTAGTGCGTTCGTAGGTTTATGTTACCGTGTGGTTCGATAGTTGTAGTGTGTTTCCACCATTTATTTAGTTCGTAACATGACTTTTTCTACGAGTCTTTAATCACACATGAAATACCCCAAATCTAATTAATATTATTAAACCATTACTTAATGGAAAATAATTCAAATATGAATCATTTGACGTACGCATGCAAACCCATGCGTGAGAACGTTACGTAAAAGTAGTCGTTTCTCCATAAACGCTAAAACGACTTAGAAACATGTGATCAAGCCTGACCTTTTATGACCTTCTAAAACTTAAACCAAATGGTCATACACTCATTATATGAATATATAAATATATTCCCTAGGCTATATTCAGTCAAATACGCAAAATGCTCGGGAGTGCTCACAACCGCTCCTTAAAGCACGAAAAGTCCGGAGGAGTGCCGAGGTGGCACGAACTCCTATAAAATTAATTCCTTGAGTTCCTAACATCATTATTAACCATTATAAAGAGAACCCATGAAGTGGTTTCTCAAAATTCAGCAAAAACAACAGGAGGATTTCTTAGCGCTCCTTTTTGCCCGGTGCGTCCCGATGGCCCGTAAATTATGTCATGGGTTGATATAACCCCATATAACCCAATGTAACATCTTAATATATGTTTATTTACTATAATAAGTGTTTAAAAACACTTGGAACTCATAAAAACAATTTGTTTCCCAAAATTTCCTTAGAGCACAAAAACACACCTTCGGGTGTCACGAAAACGCGTTTTACGCAATTGCCTTGTAGTTTTTGACATGCCACGAATTGGTAATCTTAAATAGGGTTAAAATGACCTTCTAAATCAGTTGGAGAGACTAGTCAACAAGGCTCTCTATAGGGGCCTAATTTATGGGCAAAAACTAGTATAAAAATTGCATTAAAAGTTTATAAAAGGCATAGAACATGGTTACTCACCTTCCCATCTGTTATATTACTTAATGTCAAAGTATGTAGGTCTCATTTGACCATCAAGCTGTCGAAA
Organism: Limonium bicolor; assembly: GCA_023374045.1. Lineage (NCBI taxonomy): Eukaryota > Viridiplantae > Streptophyta > Magnoliopsida > Caryophyllales > Plumbaginaceae > Limonium > Limonium bicolor. Next base: position 118,689,535 of record CM041777.1, on the reverse strand, counting down.
TTAGGCCATGGAATAAGGCCATGTGAGCTAGAACAAAAACAAATGAGAAAAGGCAAAAAGTAGATCTAGAATCCACTTTTTTTGATTCCTTCTTTTCCATGTGACCTAACATGCTTGTCCTTGGCTCTTCAACACCGATTGAGACCCCCATTCAGCCCTTGAAATCGTGCAACACAATGAAGAAGACAAGTCATTAACTTAGAAAAATCAAGAGAATATACCTTACCTTTCTTACCTTGTCTTCTAGCTCACAATCATTTTCTTTCCAACTCTTGCCTTGTCACACACCACATGTCCGAAATTATGCAGAGAACATGGGCATTTATTGAGCCAATAAACCATGTAATAAACTAAGGAAAATTAAAGTCATTTGACATTAAAAATTGACAAAGCAAAAATCAAATTCCAAATGCATTTTCTTACCTTATACAATTCGTGAGTCTCATTCTTCTCCTTGCCCTCTTCATCCACGAATTGGTAAGGCTCTCTCCTCTCTCTTCTTGCTTCATCTTCTTCCTTTGAAGCTCTTAAGTCCATTAATGGAGTTTTAACTTCTATCTTCATCTTTAAGGTAATTTCCTAGCATTTCTTGTCAAACCTTGAAGCAAAACTCTTCCTAGCATAACTACAAGAGTTCGGCATCACTTAGTTCTCCAAGGAGGTTGTTCAAACCAACATTAATCCAAAGAGCATCTCAAGGTTATCTTAAGGTAGTTTTAATGCTTGTAAATCCTTAAAGCACATTTTTATGTGTAACCAAATTCTTCTTCTTCTAAGGTTCTCTTCTTCTTCGTTTTCATGAAGGAAACTTTGTTCTTCATCTACCTTAGGAGTGCCGAATTCATAAGGAGAAAAGTCTAAGGTAAATTCTCTTAAAACTACTTACAAATCTACTTAAGATCTTTGTTGAAGATCTAACTCCTAAAACACCTTCACCACTTGCATATAACCGAAGTGGAGCATCAATATTACCTTGGAGAAAGCTTGGAGATTCAAGAAGAGTTCAAGCACTTAACCACCTTTGTTAAGAAGTAAGTTTACTAAGTAAATCTTTATGTTATAAGCTTTGTTAAGCTTCTAAAAATTATACAAAAATTATGTACATCTCCTAGGTTAATTAAAACCGAAACTATATGGTATTATATGCCAAAAATACAATCTATAACTTATATAGAAAATATTTACCTTAAGACACATTTTTGTGTCACAAAATTTAGTTATGTTACATATTAATTCAAGCCGAATTATCAATGGCAAAAATGCTTTATTTTGAGCTGAGAATCAATATAAGACATTACAATAATTTTTACATAAGTTATGTGACTCATATGAATTTATGTATAGTTATTATGATATATAAATCCACTTTTATATACTATATGTTCTCAATTAAATTATGACCGAATGGTCTATGTGTTAAATAGATTTTAATGAGCTACTTAGGTGTAACACCCCTACCGCTAATACCGTCATTACCGTACCGTACTTACCTTCGCAGCGGACATTACTTACTCAACGGCGGGTGTACAATGCCGTTAGTCACCCACGTGACTAACAAGGCGAGTTACAATACTACATACTATCGGTCTGATGAATATGAACATACCGAGTGCTCTACACATTACGTTACTTTCCCTTGCATACCAATCCATAATTCGACACAACTCCAATACAATACTATACCGAGTATACTACAATCCTTACATTACCGATACAGTATAGACATCCCAATTCATACTACGTTTATGCATACAATTCCCTTTACTCAACTACCCGTGCTTATGTAGCAGTCCCCGTCCTACTCTCTCGAACGGTGAGCAGCTTCGGTACCTGCACACTAAAAAGGGTCCCCCTAGGGGGTCAGCTTACGCTGCATATGAAATCTGCATATATCGCGTGCTAACCGTGGTACGCCGACTACTTTGGGTCGGATATACATGGAGTTCATTTTACATGCATACATACATGGTCATACTACACAATACATCAAAGACTCCTACATAAATACACAAGTACAATACTTACTAAGGAAGACAATTCAATAGTCAGCCATTCGTATTTGTTATACATTCATTACTCTTCGTACTGTGTTCGATATTCGTTACTCTACTCATACTTACTCCTTACTCTTACATACTCATCACTCCATGTTCAATACCTTACTCGTACACGATCCTTACTCTGTACTCGTTACTACACTGGTGCATACTCACCACTCAATTCTCTACACTTACTCTTACATTCACGATACTCCATACTTACTCATACATACTCATACATACTCAATACTCGGTACTCCTTACATACTCATACTTGCTTCTTACTCGATACTCATTACCTTAATCATACATACACAATACTCATTACTTTGGCCTCTGTGCGGAGTCATACTCAAGACTCGCCACCGGACCTACAATACGAGGGCTATACGCTTAGCTCCTCAAATACTCAAATGTCCGTTCTACCGGACTACACGAATTCCCAACACTCTTCTCTCAGAGCACAATACAACCTCATGGGTTAGCCTAGAAGTATCTCTCTCGATAACCTCTGTTAGCTTAGGGAATTACCACCGTCTAGTATCCTCAGATTTAAGGGTTTCCCCAACATATCGAATACTCTCTCGTTCGGGGCATACTTACATCAGTCGGGTCCTCTCGTAATGGGTCGACTAATTACTAAGGGGTTTGGAGATCCCTCATCATTCTTTACTACTCTCATGGTTCATGTTTTGCACCAAGATTAGTTCCTCTAATAGAGGTTACTCATATACTTCCACTACTGTTCGTTTGTGGATTACTCATTTCGTTTCTCCTACCGTTATCGGGAGGTTATTACTCCCGTACACTCTCTCACATTCTAGTGAGTTCATTGGTTTACGTTACCATTTATTGGTTCGTTGGTTTAGTGCGTTGCTATGGTTCCATTAATTCACACACGACTCTGCTACGAGTCAATACACAACAAGACTCATCTATGAGTCGGTCTACGCACTAAGTAAAGCCACACAATCATTCAAGAAGGTTAGCTCAATCAACATACAGCAAGACATATAATGAAAGGCAATAAACCGTTTTCATGCTTTAGTCTTGATTAGCCGGCATACAGCACACAAATCAACGTAACTCGGTTAGCATACGGGGCATGAGGAAATCATACCTTTCACCGGAGTTAGCTCTACCGTGTGTGCCCTCGTTCCTTGGTTCACACTTGACCCACTGATAATGTTTCAACATTATTATTAATATTATACTCTTACGATACACAAATAACTACTACTCCCGTACTTACCCCGTTATCCCGGTGTACTCAATGTTCTCATACTCTCAACTTACTTGGTTACTTTTTACATTTGTTTTCCTACTCATATACTTACTTTCTTACCTTCACTACTTCATTTACAGTGTACTACTACATATATATGCACATATGTGTATAGGCATATATATATACATATTATTGTTATAATCATATAATAAATATATATATATATATATATATTTTTGACTCGACCGGACTTGCGACCAACCTTGCAAGTCCGGTCCATTCCAGTAGCTACCAGTACGGGAAATTTTCTGGCTCGACCGAACTTGCAAGTCCGGTCGCAAGTTCGGTCCATTCCAGTAGCTCGCATTACAGGAATTTTTTCTGGCCGACCGAACTTGCAAGTCCGGTCACAAGTTCGGTCCATTCCAGAAGGTTTCTGACGGGAGAATTTTCTGGTCCGACCGAACTTGCATGTCCGGTCGCAAGTCCGGTCGATTCCAGAAGGTTTCCCGTCTTTGTAAATCTGGGCTCGACCGAACTTGCAAGTCCGGTCCGGCCCAGTACTTCAGTTTTAAAATTTGTTTTCAGTTCTCTCCTTTACCCATTACCTCCCCAATCTTCCTACATGTAATCCCACATGTTTAAACACTATCTAGGTCCTCCAAATTACCTTAGTTCATCCAACAATTCCTTACTCTTCTCTAAATCCACATACACAATTTCCTCACTTCTTTCCAACACTTGTAACAGTTTTTGTTACCCTTATGCTACAGATTTCTAAACCAACTTCTACCATCCAATACTCCTACTACTAATGCCATTTCTAGCATCCCAAATAATTCCCAAACAATTACAATATCTATACCCAAGTCCAACATTCCTTTACCAATTCTTGCGCATTCAATTCTCCTAACTTCTCCAATGTATTCTTACACACTTTGCTACAGATTTTACACTTCTTATCTCTCACACTACAATTACCATTTCAATGGTCATTAAACATCTCTACTATCCCCAATACATACCTTGGTTCTCCCATTCACCAAGTCATCCCTAAGTGTACAATTCCTACCAAAATTTTGCCATAACTCATCTACTTTCCTTACTTATCCACACACATCCTTTCTCATCAAATCCATCCCTATTCTAGCCAACCACAAGGGTTCTACCAGCACACATACAAAATCCTAATACACCAATATTTCCTCAATCCACAATACAAATACTCATATACAATTATTTGGCTCTAAGGCCTACAATCCACATACTTGCTCTTAAGTACTCAAGCTTCACAATTCTCAATACTAGTACAAGGTTTTTGGTTCTTTAAATATTTTACCCATTCCCATTACTCTAATGCAATAGAATTTACATTAGGAAGGAGCTCTTACCTTGAGATTATACTTCATTCTTTCTTTTCCATTTCTTCTTCTTGTTCTCTTTCTTGTCCAAGTCGATTTTGTGGGGAATGGAGTTGCCAAACTCCATCCCCATCACCCAAGCACACCAAACAAGTATAATTAATACACTAACCCTTAGATTTATGCTAGTTCATTGAAGTGTTCAAAATACAAATTTCTAGGGTTTACCTTTGGAGTGCTTTAGGAGGGGTTTTAGCCCTTGGTTCAAGAAGGTGTTCTCACCACCATTGGAGGGTTGAAGCAAGGCTCCAAAACAAGAGGAAAAACAAGGTAAGAGAGAGAGAGCAAAATCGGCCATACAAGAGATGGAGAAATATGAGGTCTTCCATGGAGATTTTTACCTTGTTGGAAAGAGGAGACTTCAAGCTTCACAATGGTGTGCTTTTCTCTTCAAAGGGGGAAAACCCATGGAGATGAAACTCCTCCTTTTCGAATTTTGAAAAGATAGAAATGTAGAGGAGGATGAGGGGATTACAAATATGTAATTTATTTTTCATTTGGAGCTCACATGGAGGTAGAGCAAGAGGTTGAAGTTGGAGTTGCCATGGAAGCCATGGGAGGCTTCAAAATCGGTGCCCAAATCAGAGAGAGAGGGGAGAATGGAGAGGAAGGAGGGAAGGAGAGAGAAGAGAGTGAGGGGAGAGAGGAAAGGTAAGTTACTTTTTACCTTTTATTCCTCTTTTGCTTTTTGACTCATTATTTGCTAGCTAGTTACATGTGTATAAGAGAGTGTTAATACTCTATAAAAACCGGCCCCCTTTTACTTTAAGCTGGAGCAGTTTTTTCGTCTTTTACAGACGCTCGTTATTTTACCCGGTTTTGATACTATTCACTAACCGGGCCCCCGTTTTCCGGAATTTTCTCGTTTCTTTATTTTCATTGGTATTAAGCTTCCATAAATGCTTAATAATTATTATTTAATGATTTATAATTTTACGGGTCTGTTTGACCACTTAAAGTCACGTTTTCGGGTTTCCTCGAAAAACGTGCGCTAAAGCTCTTTTAGCGTTTTAATACATTTCTTGATCCGTTTTCTTCGGGATCATTCCCGTATACTAATTAGGCATGAATAAGCCTTAGGAATCCTTACGATACTATAACCGAGGTCTCGTACCTCCTATGGTTATTTAACGCTCATTTTAGCGTTTTCCGCTTTAAGCGTTTTTCTCATTCCTTTGGATTTATTTTCTTTACCAAAAATTACTTAGGCACTATTAGGCCCTTAAATACCATATTAGAATAATATCACCATATTTAAGTTCGGGGTATTTCAATCTACCCCCCTTAAAGAACTTTGCCCTCAAAGTTGGTGAATCTAATATTGCTACTTGTATACATACTCTATGCTAAGGTTGTAACCTATACATATATCTTGTCAAACTCCGAATGTCTGACATGATGCATACTACGCATCCAACAGCATGTCACTGCATGCATAGCAATCAAAAATATCCGTTTTACTTCTCTCCAAGGGGGTCCATCCGAAGACAATTAGGTACAATCCTCCCCCAATGGCGAGTGATCCCTCAGGTACCGGTCACGTTTGAACACTTACGCTTTCTGGTTCACGGCCGTCATGACTTGAGCACTTACGCTTTCTGGCTCTACGGTCCTTTGGTTCTGATCAAATTCATTTGCACATATAGAGATCCTCAGGCACTTACTCATACTTACTTACTCATACTTTACTCATACTTACTCATACTTACTCGGGACTACACTGCCCCAGTGCCCTTGGAAAAATACAAACACACACTGTTACCGTACACCCGGTGTAGTGGTTTCAAACTACTCTACACTTCCACAGACTCAAAACTAGCTTCACCTCCTATGGTTTCGACCGGATACCCGTGCCTAGGCATGGAAGATCCACTAGCGTCCGTGGGAGCGGTTTTAAAACCGATCCTCATTCTCGAGTTTGAAGAAAACGTTGTACCAAATTAGTTTTGGAAATTCATTTTGAAAACCTTGCATACATCTCCCAATTTCAATTTATGATGATCATTCCTATTACTAGTGTTATTATTGTGGCCACTTAGGGGAGCTTCCAGAGTCCTTCAACCCCAATGTGATCAGCATTGGTGTTGAATTATCCTTCCACTCCAATTTGTGTTCGGCTTCCCTTGATCGCTAGCAAATCAAGTTCCACTTCCCACCTCAATACAAACAGACAGATTGTCAAACATTATTTCGTTTTCTATCTTTTTAATCTTGCTACTCATAATCATACACATACATTTTCCAATTCATATGATTCACTTACTTACTTACTAATCATTTCATCAATTATTGCTACATCTTCTCCAACTGCTATACTTTAAGAATTCAAGGGTATAATATCCCATTAATTTGCTATACTCCAATTTATACTCATAAAATACATCGGTTGTACACCGATTCATACTCATTACATACGTCGGTTGTATACCGATTTATACTCATTACATACATCGGTTCCGTACCGATTTATACTCCTCAAGTCTCCCATACATACTCATTCTTCATACTATTACCAATCGGGTTTCTCATTACCCTGGAGTTTCTCTACTCCTTTTCCTATACTTACTTCCCAAATTACCATAATTACACGATGAGTGAATACAAATGTTTATGTAACATAAGTATCAACCATCAAAACAAATTCTCTTGCGCTATGCGCATTGTAGTTTACGCACCTATCACGTAAAACATACATTTCGCGGTTTTCGCTCTACCCCCCTTAAAAGGGATTACGCCCACGTAATCTACCATGTGTCAACATTGGACATTGGTCGAAGGCATTCAGCCGTCATGGAGTGGCTCAGTTTCCATGCGGTCTATTATACAATGTTCCTTGATCAACGGGTCTTAACCGTACTGTCGGTTAGTCCCTGCATCAAGAATTTCCATCGGAGTTTATTTAACTCTTAACCGGGTTCGGTTCTAGCCTGAATGGCTTTAAGGCATTAACGATTAACCTTTTATTCACTAGGTGTACTTCACTTAGAATTCTGGCCCACTAGCTTCTGCTGCGCGACCCTGATAACTTGGGTTATTCGCCCTTCTTGTTATCTTAAATGTGCTATACAACACCTTTTTATCCCTTTTACTGTGGGAATAAGGCCTGTTCCATCTCGCATGGTATTCTTTTACCGTGCGTGAACTTAATGAGTTTTAGATTTATAACCAGCTCTCTGGCAATCTATATACATACTGTTGTGTTTGTAGTGATCATTCACTTGGTTTCTCCGACTTATTGTCGGTTGAGGTTAAGTCACTACTTCGTTGTAGTGCTTCCTCTGTTGTTAGTAGCTTCTGAATTACACCAGTTCTCTGGTTCATTACAAGTGTTCTTTACTTGTATGACCTTGCATTTTCCATGCGTCGGTCCTTGTGACCTTCTTAAGTCTCCTTTCGCTTTTATTCCAATGGAATTCACATCTTGTGATTGTTGGTGTGTTTCACACTCTTCGTGCTCTTTGGCCTTAGGCCGCACGGTTTGTTTCCAAGCTTTTGCTCAACTGGCTTATGCCATGTTTACTGGTGGAAGGAAGGATTCACCACGATTTACATTTCCTCATATTCCTAGCTATCCCACTCGATCATTAACTGCACAAGTGCAATACCAAAACACTCAGTCATACAGAGTGCAGAGGCGTAAACGCTTGGCAGTAACTCTCTTATGGGATCGCAATAGGAATTATTGCTACTCCTTCAGGTGGTGTTTCATCATTTCGTGTGGACTCCTGGCTTGTTGCCCGGTCTGTCCACTATCTCGAATTACCAATTTCCATAGCATTAGTGATTACTCATATACATTGGTCGGCTGTTGTGCACCATGTTCTTACAGATTCCATAGTATTGGTTTACATGGCATCCACTGTTGCTAGCTTCAGCTCATGCATCTCTATCATTCATACGATGGTTTCCCATGTATTTGGCAATACCGAATATGGTATTCCTTTATTTTTCTGAGCTCCCTGAGCATCTTTGGTTTTATAACCGGTTACTCTTCGGTTGTCAACAACTGCTGTTGAAGCTTACCTCTCATTGCTTGACAATAATTGTATGCTCAAGCTTGACTACATTAGTAGTTCTGAAAGGATTATATTTCCCGACAGTTACTGATGGTATCCCCTTCCTGGGATCCATGTGTTCACCGCTCTTGCGGTCTCACATTTATGAGGGGCGTCCTCATTCATCTGTTGTTACTCTTTTATCGGTGTCATCCTTGACAACCTTCCATATGGTTCGCAATGGTTTTGCAACCGTTGGGTTGTGTATGGTAACAGTTTTATGGCCTATTAGCCATATTGCCTAGAGCTCTGCTCATCATAGGTTGTTTCCAAGTGACTATTTCTCCATGGACCATCGCTGGGTTTGGAGGTGATACTGGCTCCCTGACAAGATCGTCACATCACGCTTCCGTCTGTTGGAGACCCTTTTGTATTTTGGTATTGATCGATACCATTTATTAATTTGGGGTATCCCCTATCAAGTGGGATCCCGTCGGTGTTCTAACCGGTTGCTCGTTCCGATTGTGGTGTTTTTACCACGACATCTCGTTCACTGTGTTGACTTGCTACCCTTTATGGATTGCTCCTGGGTATTACCGATTATGCGGTAGCATCTGACATGTATGAGTATTTTCAGTTTGTTGTCCTACCTTGCGGTTCTGGATCTGAGTTATCCGTTTCGGGTTGTAACGTCTCCCGTTCTTAGGGTAGACCATTGGTGTTTTTCCTTGTGTTATAACGGATTTGATATCCCTTCTGGTGATGAATGGTATTTCCAGTACCTTATAACATCACCCTGTGTGTTTGTGGTTGTTGATCTGGGAATTCTATCCCGTTCATTGAACATTGTTGTGTTAATGTTTGGCATTTGCCTTACTGTGTTTAGACTGGGTATTCCTTCCAGTCATCATGTTTTACTTTAATATATTCAAGACATGTCCAATGTCTTTATTCAGTTGTTGGTGCTTCTCGCGCCTTTAACTCTTAAGCATCCTCTGTAGTAGGTTCTTGACTCCTTAGCTTGTAACTTGTCTGAGTTTCCTTTGTTCGGTTCGAGGTATCCAACTACTCTGGTTGAATTTGCTTATGGTCCGTAGAACAGAGTTGACTACTTCCCGTGTTTCGTACACCACATGTATACATACGTAGGGTACCATCTTGGCACGTTACCACTTACCTAACTACATGTCAGGCCCGCAAGCTCCTTCGGAGTGCGGTCGTCCCACATCCCGTATTGGGTACACTCGTAGTGTTCATCACACGCCTAGGTGAAGTATTCTATTGTCAACTCCCCTTGTATCATCCTATGATATTCACCGTAATTTCGTCTGTTTGGTTTTAAAAATCCGAGGTTTAAAAGAAGAGTTTGTGATTTTGAAAGAAAAAAATTTGGGTTTTGAAACGACCGTTCGGTGTTTTAACAGGAATTCTTCATGGCGTTGTCATGATTGAGGTCTTGACCAAGTCCAGCTTCTTGCTGACTGGTATACTCTTAATACAATGGTCGGGCCGTTAGGCCTTTCCGAGGTTTTATTATTTAAGTACTTAGGATTGGTGATCCTATATTTGCTCCATACGTCATAGCGGTATTTTGACAAGTATTTGCGGGTTGTTAAAAGTATTCCAACCGTCTTGTAATTGCTGCACTTGCCCTGGGCAAGTGCGCGGGTAGGTTGTTTTTCGGTTAGCGCATACCGGTTACGGTATCGTTTCCATCCCTATTTGGTGGTCTTATTAGATCTTCCTTTGATCTTTTGATCTTGGTGATCAATCTCCTAAGTCGTTTCTCAGTATACTTGACGTGGTTGTCGTCCATCCGGGTGTCTCACACCTTCAGTGTGGTTAACAAGACCTGACTTATCCTTAGGAACCAGGTTGTGGTCCTATAGGTGTATGTGTTATGATTTCTTCATAGTATCTGAACTATGTTGTTCGGTTATTACAGCCTCTTGGCATGTAGGTTTGGTGTTAATCCAACCTCGACTAACTCCTTAGTCGGTCTGTATATCGTTGTTGGTATCATCAAAGATTACAGTCCGTAGACTCTCTTGTCTCGGCTTGCTACTCCTTTTTCCCTGCTTCATTGCACGACTGTGCTTCTCTTCTTGCTGGCTACACATGGTTCTCGCGACTGCGAAGCATGTCGCCCCATGGTGCCATAAATTCCATTATCCTTGTGTTTAGGATCTTCGTTTTTCCGCCTTTAAGTGCGGTCGTCGTCATCCAATGGGAACCGTCTTCGGGACTTCCAGTTCTTGGACTCTACCGTATGACAGGTTCTTTTCTAATAAGGTTTGTTTTGTACTGCCAGATCGGGTTTCACCCGAGTGTGAGAGGTCTTTCCATCTCTCTGGCGTCCTTGTCCCAACTTACAACGGGGGACGCGGAGGGCGGGCATGGTTACTGTAGGTATCCAGGTCACACTGGAAATTCCTATCTAGCGTCCTCACACACTAGCACTCAACCCATAGCCCTAAGTCTCTACTTCCTAACTCGGTACTTTCCTAAACTCGGTATTTCATCCATCAGAGCGATACTTCGCTCTGATACCACTTTTTGTAACACCCCTACCGCTAATACCGTCATTACCGTACCGTACTTACCTTCGCAGCGGACATTACTTACTCAACGGCGGGTGTACAACGCCGTTAGTCACCCACGTGACTAACAAGGCGAGTTACAATACTACATACTATCGGTCTGATGAATATGAACATACCGAGTGCTCTACACATTACGTTACTTTCCCTTGCATACCAATCCATAATTCGACACAACTCCAATACAATACTATACCGAGTATACTACAATCCTTACATTACCGATACAGTATAGACATCCCAATTCATACTACGTTTACGCATACAATTCCCTTTACTCAACTACCCGTGCTTATGTAGCAGTCCCCGTCCTACTCTCTCGAACGGTGAGCAGCTTCGGTACCTGCACACTAAAAAGGGTCCCCCTAGGGGGTCAGCTTACGCTGCATATGAAATCCGCATATACCGCATGCTAACCGCGGTACGCCGACTACTTTGGGCCGGATATACATGGAGTTCATTTTACATGCATACATACATGCTCATACTACACAATACATCAAAGACTCCTACATAAATACACAAGTACAATACTTACTAAGGAAGACGATTCAATAGTCAGCCATTCGTATTTGTTATACATTCATTACTCTTCGTACTGTGTTCGATATTCGTTACTCTACTCATACTTACTCCTTACTCTTACATACTCATCACTCCATGTTCAATACCTTACTCGTACACGATCCTTACTCTGTACTCGTTACTACACTGGTGCATACTCACCACTCAATTCTCTACACTTACTCTTACATTCTCGATACTCCATACTTACTCATACATACTCATACATACTCAATACTCGGTACTCCTTACATACTCATACTTGCTTCTTACTCGATACTCATTACCTTACTCATACATACACAATACTCATTACTTTGGCCTCTGGGCGAAGTCATACTCAAGACTCGCCACCAGACCTACAATACGAGGGCTATACGCTTAGCTCCTCAAATACTCAAATGTCCGTTCTACCGGACTACATGAATTCCCAACACTCTTCTCTCAGAGCATAATACAACCTCATGGGTTAGCCTAGAAGTATCTCTCTCGATAACCTCTGTTAGCTTAGGGAATTACCACCGTCTAGTATCCTCAGATTTAAGGGTTTCCCCAACATATCGAATACTCTCTCGTTTGGGGCATACTTACATCAGTCGGGTCCTCTCGTAATGGGTCGACTAATTACTAAGGGGTTTGGAGATCCCTCATCATTCTTTACTACTCTCATGGTTCATGTTTTGCACCAAGATTAGTTCCTCTAATAGAGGTTACTCATATACTTCCACTACTGTTCGTTTGTGGATTACTCATTTCGTTTCTCCTACCGTTATCGGGAGGTTATTACTCCCGTACACTCTCTCACATTCTAGTGAGTTCATTGGTTTACGTTACCATTTATTGGTTCGTTGGTTTAGTGTGTTGCTACGGTTCCATTAATTCACACACGACTCTGCTACGAGTCAATACACAACAAGACTCATCTATGAGTCGGTCTACGCACTAAGTAAAGCCACACAATCATTCAAGAAGGTTAGCTCAATCAACATACAGCAAGACATATAATGAAAGGCAATAAACCGTTTTCATGCTTTAGTCTTGATTAGCCAGCATACAGCACACAAATCAACGTAACTCGGTTAGCATACGGGGCATGAGGAAATCATACCTTTCACCGGAGTTAGCTCTACCGTGTGTGCCCTCGTTCCTTGGTTCACACTTGACCCACTGATAATGTTTCAACATTATTATTATATATACTCTTACGATACACAAATAACTACTACTCCCGTACTTACCCGTTATCCCGGTGTACTCAATGTTCTCATACTCTCAACTTACTTGGTTACTTTTTACATTTGTTTTCCTACTCATATACTTACTTTCTTACCTTCACTACTTCATTTACAGTGTACTACTACATATATATGCACATATGTGTATAGGCATATATATATATACATATTATTGTTATAATCATATAATAAATATATATATATATATATATTTTTGACTCGACCGGACTTGCGACCGACCTTGCAAGTCCGGTCCATTCCAGTAGCTACCAGTACGGGAAATTTTCTGGCTCGACCGAACTTGCAAGTCCGGTCGCAAGTTCGGTCCATTCCAGTAGCTCGCATTACGGGAATTTTTTCTGGCCGACCGAACTTGCAAGTCCGGTCGCAAGTTCGGTCCATTCCAGAAGGTTTCTGATGGGAGAATTTTCTGGTCCGACCGAACTTGCATGTCCGGTCGCAAGTCCGGTCGATTCCAGAAGGTTTCCCGTCTTTGTAAATCTGGGCTCGACCGAACTTGCAAGTCTGGTCGCAAGTCCGGTCCGGCCCAATACTTCAGTTTTAAAATTTGTTTTCAGTTCTCTCCTTTAACCATTACCTCCCCAATCTTCCTACATGTAATCCCACATGTTTAAACACTATCTAGGTCCTCCAAATTACCTTAGTTCATCCAACAATTCCTTACTCTTCTCTAAATCCACATACACAATTTCCTCACTTCTTTCCAACACTTGTAACAGTTTTTGTTACCCTTATGCTACAGATTTCTAAACCAACTTCTACCATCCAATACTCCTACTACTAATGCCATTTCTAGCATCCCAAATATATTCCCAAACAATTACAATATCTATACCCAAGTCCAACATTCCTTTACCAATTCTTGCACATTCAATTCTCCTAACTTCTCCAATGTATTCTTACACACTTTGCTACAGATTTTACACTTCTTATCTCTCACACTACAATTACCATTTCAATGGTCATTAAACATCTCTACTATCCCCAATACATACCTTGGTTCTCCCATTCACCAAGTCATCCCTAAGTGTACAATTCCTACCAAAATTTTGCCATAACTCATCTACTTTCCTTACTTATCCACACACATCCTTTCTCATCAAATCCATCCCTATTCTAGCCAACCACAAGGGTTCTACCAGCACACATACAAAATCCTAATACACCAATATTTCCTCAATCCACAATACAAATACTCATATACAATTATTTGGCTCTAAGGCCTACAATCCACATACTTGCTCTTAAGTACTCAAGCTTCACAATTCTCAATACTAGTACAAGGTTTTGGGTTCTTTAAATATTTTACCCATTCCCATTACTCTAATGCAATAGAATTTACATTAGGAAGGAGCTCTTACCTTGAGCTTATACTTCATTTTTTCTTTTCCATTTCTTCTTCTTGTTCTCTTTCTTGTCCAAGTCGATTTTGTGGGGAATGGAGTTGCCAAACTCCATCCCCATCACCCAAGCACCAAACAAGTATAATTAATACACTAACCCTTAGATTTATGCTAGTTCATTGAAGTGTTCAAAATACAAATTTCTAGGGTTTACCTTTGGAGTGCTTTAGGAGGGGTTTTAGCCCTTGGTTCAAGAAGGTGTTCTCACCACCATTGGAGGGTTGAAGCAAGGCTCCAAAACAAGAGGAAAAACAAGGTAAGAGAGAGAGAGCAAAATCGGCCATACAAGAGATGGAGAAATATGAGGTCTTCCATGGAGATTTTTACCTTGTTGGAAAGAGGAGACTTCAAGCTTCACAATGGTGTGCTTTTCTCTTCAAAGGGGGAAAACCCATGGAGATGAAACTCCTCCTTTTCGAATTGAAAAGATAGAAATGTATAGGAGGATGAGGGGATTACAAATATGTAATTTATTTTTCATTTGGAGCTCACATGGAGGTAGAGCAAGAGGTTGAAGTTGGAGTTGCCATGGAAGCCATGGGAGGCTTCAAAATCGGTGCCCAAATCAGAGAGAGAGGAGGGAGAAAACGATGGAGAAGGAAGGAGGGAAGGAAGAAGAAGAGAGTGAGGGGAGAGAGGAAAGGTAAGTTACTTTTTACCTTTTATTCCTCTTTTGCTTATTGACTCATTATTGCTAGCTAGTTACATGTGTATAAGAGAGTGTTAATACTCTATAAAAACCGGCCCCCTTTTACTGTTAAGCTGGAGCAGTTTTTCGTCTTTTACAGAAAACGCTCGTTATTTTACCCGGTTTTGATACTATTCACTAACCGGGCCCGTTTTCCGGAATTTTCTCGTTTCTTTATTTTCATTGGCTATTAAGCTTCCATAAATGCTTAATAATTATTATTTAATGATTTATAATTTGTACGGGTCTGTTTGACCACTTAAAGTCACGTTTTCGGGTTTCCTCGAAAAACGTGCGCTAAAGCTCTTTTAGCGTTTTAATACATTTCTTGGATCCGTCTTCTTCGGGGATCATTCCCGTATACTAATTAGGCATGAATAAGCCTTAGGAATCCTTACGATACTATAACCGAGGTCTCGTACCTCCTATGGTTATTTAACGCTCATTTTAGCGTTTTTCGCTTTCTAAGCGTTTTTCTCATTCCTTTGGATTTATTTTCTTTACCAAAAATTACTTAGGCACTATTAGGCCCTTAAATACCATATTAGAATAATATAATCACCATATTTAAGTTCGGGGTATTTCATTAGGTATATAAATTTATATCATAAAGTTTGGTGAGTTAAAAATATTCTATTAGTGCTTAAATGACTAATTAATTAAGTTATGTGGTTTAAATGTAATTTTTACAAAGTTTAGTGAACTTATTGTGAAAGCCGAGAGTAAAAGGTGTGTTTGGTGTAATTATGATATAATATAAGGTTAGGAAGTAAGTTTAAGAATTTTAGATAATTTAAACAAGCTTTAAAATAACTTTTTATAAAGTTTTGGGCTATTATGTAATTTATAAAAGTTGTTATGAAAGTTTAGAACATAAAAAGGGGCGAATTCATAATTAGGAGATTTATTAGGTTCACCTTCGAAATTTTGAGGAATTAAATATTTAAACTATAGTTTATAAGTTATTAAGTGACTATTATAAAGTTTGGGGTGAAAATGTAATTAATGAAAAGTTCAAGACCAAAGCCGAATTACTTTGGGTTAGTTTGGTAATTTAAGAATTTATATATATATATATATATTCGGCATTTATGGAGAATTAAAATTAAAACTATAGTTTATAAGGCATTGTGTAAAGATTATAAGATTTTGTGGCTAAATTGCAATTATAAGGAATATATATATATAGGCCGAGACTTAAGAGGGGCTAAGTTATAATTTCCAAAAGTTACAATATTTAAAAGTATATACCAAAATATTGGTGGTAGTTTTGTGATTTAATTAAATAAGGAATTAAAACTAAGATATATAAAGAGATTAGAATTTAAATGTAAAGTTTATGAATTACTATGGTTGATTTATAAATAACCGAAATATAAGGGTAATAATTTAGATTTAAATAAGTATAGGTCCTATATGGATATTTGGAGGGATTAGAAGAAAGAATTTTAATTAAAGGAATTATGGAATATAGAACTATGGCTTATATAGTTGTAAGAAAGTTAAAGGAAGACAATAGATATTATTTATGACTAAAAGGAGAGTAATGAGGTTATAAGAATATTATGTCATTGTAAGACATTTAAACATAGTTAAGGAAATTATAAGTTGTTATGTCACTTAGACAATTAAAATAAACAACAAATAAAGTACATGAATATATGAATACATATATGTACATTAAAGGATTTATAAATAAATCAAAAAGGAATAACAACTAAGATATACATTAAATCATGAGGTAATTAAAAGAAATAAGCCTCACATGAAATAACAAATACGAGATTTGTTAAAAGATCCAATAGATTATATAAAGGGTAACATAAATTAACCCTCTCAGTTAATCCTATTTTAGGACTTTGTTTGACCAGACGTTGACCAGGGTATAATCAACTGCAACCTACGGTGAACGGTATGGGATTCTTGCAACCTGTTTTCTACCGGATTACACCGGCTTGTGTGCTATCTATTGTTTGAATTAACGACCAAGATAATTAATGTAAAATGTTGTTTACTCTTGTGCGCTGTTGTATTATTTTATGTGCGTGAATGATGCTGACTACAACGTGTATGTCCCACGCATACAAACACTACTATACCAGTGGATTAAATACCTGCGCTTCAGTATACCGAGGACTTGTACTCAAGTCTCTCACTAACTTCACTTTATAACAAACGTCATTATCCTAAACGTGATAATTGACAATACACATTGTGTTCTTGTTTAACGTCTTTATATGACACTTAACAACTCTATACTACGAGAACGAGGAGCCCAGATGGATCTGGCCATGCATGCTACAGCAGCTGTACCTGTCTCAGGTCGTCTCCTATTTACGTCGCGACGGAACACTTCAGTTGAGAGGAAGACTCTATTCCTCTCGGGTTTCTAATGCCCATCAGTTCAGTGGAGAGGAAGACTACATTCCTCTCGAGGGTTCTATTTCCCACATTTCTCAGTTCAGAGGTTAACTACGTTATCTTCTGGGGTTTTTAATACCCAACTTTTCAATCTTAACGAGGTCACTATACCTTCACTATTTCAGATATTCAGTTATACCTGTCAGTCCCATTGTGTGGACCGACTATCATTAAAGAATTTCAGTTCAGCTAACTTGACCTTCTGAAGTCTTGTTCTATGTGACATTATTGTCCTTGTATGGATACTTGTTATTGTCAGACTATGCTTGTTTACAGCTTTATAAAAATGAACTGCATGTGTTCGACAAAGTAGTTGGTGTGGCCCGGTAGACGATGGGCTGCACGTTTTCCATACCAGCATTGTTTGCTGAGCCCCTTTGGGGGCACCCCCATTTTTCAGGTACCTGAAGTTGAGAAGATTACCACACCGAGTGTAGGTGGGGTAGATTCAAGCTATGGGAGTCTTCTTCTAGACATTTGTTTTTACTTAAGTATTTTAAATTAGAGTTTGATTCCTAGTATCTCGGATTGTATTCGTATTCAGACCGTGACTTTTGGAGATTGTATTTGGATTTAGACTTTTGGTCTAAGGGTGGCCAACGGCATTGTAATACCGCCCGGTTGTTGTATTTATTTCCGCTGCAGTTGTATTTTATTGTGGAGCTCGCCGTTCAGTTTTGGATTTTCGGGTTTGGGTGTACAACACAAGACACACTATGAGCCGCACTACATACACACAACAATCAAACATTCATCAAATTCACATTTCATGAATTATACAACTTCGGTGCAAATTAAAGCCAACAAGCAACAACACATACAACCCAACAAGTCAAACATCTGATTCGTGCATTTTCTTGTTAGGTGATCACACAATCCAACAACACACACATCGGGGTAACCAAGTTAGGATACAGAGCATGAGAAATCATACCTTTCACCGGGGGTTAACTTTACCGTGTGTTCTCACGTTCCTTGGTTCACATTTGTTCCTCGAGTCTACTCCCAACCACTAATTACATATCAATGGTTATATTAATTTTTGAGCGTTACGGTAGGTACTAATTGCTATTCCCGTACTTACCCTGTTATCCCGTTATTTCGGTTTAACTTAGTGTACTTAACTCTCACTCATTCAATCACTCCTCAAACTTGTTTACACTTCTTAGGACCTTAAAGGTCACAAAACAACTCCTAAACATCACCTAAAACCAATACCATTCAATCCCCCATGCTTAGAACCCTTAAAACACTTTCTGATGGATTTTTATAGTGGTCCGGGTTTGTGTCCGGGGTTTACAAACCAGGACCAACACTGAAATCGGTTTCTGGACACTTTTTGCTATGGTCCGGGTTTGTGTACCGGATACACAACCCGGACCAACCCCTGTTTGTCTTTCTGGTGCGTTTTTGATGTGGTCCGGTTTGTGTACCGATTTGCAAAACCTGGATCACCCCTGGAACTGTCAAATTTATAGTTTTTGGACAGTTTTCAACCCCTAATTCACCCCTAATCATTTCCTAACTTTCCCATGTTTTCTCATGTTTAAAACACTATAAAACATGCTCTAATCATGTTCTACCTCCTCAAAATACTAGTCAAATCTCTACTCAAATCATGCTTACTTTCTACATTTTTTTCCCCCTGTTACAGTTTGCACACTTGTGCATTTCCAACTTCTCTTTGATAGCTTACCACTTTGTTCTAACTCCATTTGACCATTCCAATTCCTTCCTAGGCAATTGCACTTCTAAAACCCAAGTCCAACTCTCATTTCCTAAGTCTTGCACACTTGCTCTTTTCTAGTTCTTTCCAAAGCATTTCAAAACCTTTTTGCTACAGATTTTTACCCCCTTCCTTCTTCTTCTCGAATGCCATTTCAGGCTACCACTCAACTCTAACACCGTACAAGCACCTAGTTCTCCAATACACTAGGTCATCTCTTAACCTGTTTTCTACCAAATTTGCCATAACCTCCCCATAAACCTTATATGTCCAAACTCATCTTTTTCACCATTTCAATTCCTTAACTAGCCACACCCATACAAGGGTCCTACTAGCACATAATATATCCTCGAAATTCACCAAACAATAATATAATTCTCAAACTCCAAACACTTGACTCCAAGGCCATTAATTCACAATTATGTTCACAAATCTACCAACTTTCAACCAAGCACACTATCACTCACATTTTGGGTTTATTATAAAATTTAACCCATCCCAAACTTTAAAACAATTAAGCAAGCTTTAAGGTAGGTTTCTTACCTTAATTCACAAGTCTCTCCTTAATTCTCCTCTTGCTCCTGCTCTTCTCAAATTCGGTCAATGGGGATTGAGTTGCCAACCCATCCCAACATTCAGAAACACCAAAGATGCATTCAATTAATCATCTAAACCCTTAAGAAATTATAATTCAATTAAAGGGCTTAAAACATAAAGTTAGGGTTTACCTTTTGGAGCTTTTTGAGAGGGGTTTTCACCCTTGAATCAATAAGGGAATTACTCCACCATTGGAGGGTTGAAACAAGGCTCCAAAACAAGGAGAAAGCAAGGCATGAGAATGGCAAAAATCGGTGAACACTACAAGGTGGAAAAAATATGAGTTTTCTTGGAAACTTTTTACCTTAGTGAAAAGAGAAACCTCCAAGCTTCAAGATGGTGTGCTTTTCTCCTCAAATGGCCAAAACCCATGGATATGAGATTCTTCCTTTTTAAATTTCGAAAAGAGAGAAAGGTAGAGGATGATGAGAGGAACACAAATATGTGTTTTGTTTTTGATTTGGAGCATTTATGTGGCTTGTACAAGGAGGAGAATGCAGAGTTGGGAGAGAGGGCTGCAAATCGCCATTGAAGAGGGGAGGAAGAAAAAACAAATCGGCGTGGAGGGGAGGAAGAGAGGAGGGCAGTACGTGAGGGAGGAGGAAATGAGGGGAGAGAGAGAAAAAGTTAATTTATGTAACTTTTTCCTTTTCTTTTCTTTCTTTCTTTTCTTTCTAGCTTATTAGTGTGTGTGAGGGGGCTGTTTAATATTTGAAAACAGGACCCACATGTATGTACCAGCTGGAGCGTTTTTCGTTTTTTACAGAAAACGCTCGTTTATTTACCCGGTTTTAGCACTATTCACTAACTGGGCCCGTTTTCCGGAATTTTCTCGTTTCTTTAATTTTTGAAATACCCCGGATCTAAAAATGGTGATTAAATTACTCTATATGATTATAAAGGCCTAATGGTGCCTAAAGAGTATTGGTAAAAAGAATAAAACCAAAAGAAAGAGAAAACGCTTGAAAAGCGAAAAACGCTAAAATACGCGTTAATGAGTATAAGAGATATGATCTCGAGAGGGTCCGAGATGGATTCCTAAGGCTTAGTTAGGCCTAATTAGTATACGGGAATGATTCCCGAAGAAAACGGATCCAAATAATGGATTAAAACGCTAACGGAGTTTTAAAGCACGTTTTTCGAGAAAACCAAAACGTGACTTTAAGTGGTCAAATGGACCCGTAAAAATTATAATTGATTAAACAACTATAATTAAGTATTAATGGAAGTTTAATAACCATTAAAAATGAAGAAACGAGAAAAATCCGAAAAACGGGCCCGGTTAGTGAATAGTGCCAACCGGGTAAAATAACAAGCGTTTTCTGTAAGAAAACGAAAAACGCTCCAGCTTACTAATATAGTGGGGGCCGGTTTTATTAAATAAGAAGCCTCCCCCTCTCATGTTTATTAGTTAGCAAATAAAGAAAGAAAGAAAGTAAAGGAGGAGGAGAAAAGTAAAAAGTAAAAACATAAAAGTATTCTCTCACTCTCTTTCCTCTCACTTTCCCTCCTTCTTCTTTTCTTTCTCCTTCTCCACGATTCCCTTCCTCCCTCTCTGGTGCTGTGCGACATGGAAGCTCCAAACATGGCTTCTCCACCTTCTTCTCCTTGCCCAAGCTTCATCCTTGCTCCAAATTGAAAAATAATCGTATATTTGAACTCCTCTCATCAAACCCTACACTTCCCTCTTTTCAAAACTCAAAAGGTTGAGTTTCATTTTCATGGGTGTTGCCCATTTGAGGAGAAAAGCACATAATCTTGATGTTTGAAGCTTCCCCTTTCTAGCAAGGTAAAAATATCCATGGAAAAGTCATGTTTCTCCATTTTCTCACCTTGGCCGATTTTGGCTTTTGGTAATGACTAGCTTTTCTTCCTTGTTTGAGATATTCTCCAAGCTTTAATGGTGGTGGGAGTCCCTCTTAAGATTCAAGAGTTGAAAACCATTCAAGAAATTCCAAAGGTAAAACCTAATTTGGTGCTTTAAGCATCCTTGTGAATTTTAGTTTATTTGGTGAGCCTAAGGGAGCTCCTTGGTGCTTATTTTGCAATTTGAATGTGGCTAGAGAAATGGGCAAATGAATTGCCTTGGCCGATTTTGAAGGAAGAAGAGGGAGAGAGGAAGAGAAATAAAAGGAAACTTAAGAAAATTTAAGGTAAGAAACCTATCTTAGTGGTATCCTATATGTATTAGGATTTGGGAAGGGTTAATAAAATGAATGAACCCCACTTGAGTTGTGGTGATAAGGTGCTTGCTTAGAAATAATGCAAGTGAGAAAGCCTTTGTGAGTTAATGCTTGTTTTGGGAGCTATGTATATGATGAATTATGCTTTATGGTGCTTAATGAGTTTTGCTTGATTAATGAGGAAAATATTGAGTGCTGATAGAACCCTTGTGGTTTGGCTAGTTTTAGGATGATTTAAATGGTGGTATGAGTTTTGGGCAATGTTGGAGAAGTAGCCAAGTTATGGCAAAATTTATGTGGAAACCTAAGTGGTTTAAGTGATGTTTTGTGCGAGAATAACCTAGGGTTAGCTAGGTGTTGTTGGAGTTCGAATTGGGTAAATGATCACCCAAGAATATGAGAGGATGATTGTGGTGAGATGTGCTAAAATATAGCAAGAACTTGTGTGAATGCCTAAGGAGCTTTAGGAAAAAGGAATGAGAATTTTAGGCTTTAAGAGTGAGTCATGGAACTTGGTATGAGGTGTGCCCTATCTTGGAAGTTTTGGAATGGTTAAATGAAGAGAAAGCAATAATGCAAGTATCAAGAGAGGTTAGAAAATGCACAAGTGTGCATTAGTGCAAAAGGAGGATGCAAATTTGTGATTTTGGGCAAGAATTTGAGTAAGGGTTTAACCCATGATTTGAAGAGTTTTAGAGCATGTTTTAAGGTGATTAAACATGTGGAAAACTTGTGGAAAGTTTATGGAAGATTAAGGGTGGTTTAAGGATTGATTTGGAGTGGAAAAATCAAGTTTGGAGCAGGTTTTAGCAGGGTCCGGGACTTGGTCCTTGGACAAAGTCCCGGACCACACTAAATTAAGGCCGAGAGTGCAAGAGCTGCTTTGGTCCGGGACTATACTCCAGGACAAGGTCCCGGACCATGTGTAATTTTCACCCGAGAGTTAAGTTTGCAATTGGTCCGGGACTTAGGGTAAGGACCAAGTCCCGGACCACCCCCAGAAACCTACAGAGAGTGTTTTAAAGGTTGTAAATGATGGGGTTTGAATGTTAATGATGTTATAAGATGTTAAGGCCTTGTTTGGTGAGATAAAGGCCCTAAGAGTGTTAGAAAGTGTTAGAAGTGTTTGAGATGTGAGAGCTTAAAGTAACAAAAGTGAAACCGAGATAACGGGATAACGGGGTAACTACGGGAATAACATTTAATTATGTTCCGTATGAGTTTAGTATTAACAATAATGTTTGAAACATTATCAGTGGATCGTGTGCGACCCGAGCAAGGTGAGATGACACGGTAAAAGTAAAATCCCGGTGAAAGGTATGATTTTCTCATGCCCCGTATGCTAACCGAGTTACTCTGATTTGTGTGTTTGTGTGCCGGCTTAATCAAGATTAAAGCATGAAAATAATCCCTTGTTTGATTGTGCATGCATTGTTGTATGTTGTATGAGCTAACATACTTGTATGCCGGTGTGGTCTAACGTAGTGCATAGACCGACTCTTAGTGAGTAATGATTGACTAGAAACCCGTTGAACGGGTAGTCACATAACCAATGGAAGTATGCAAACACACATAAACTATCGATTTAAGTGTAATGATAACGCAAACATATAAACTCCCTAGAATGTGAGGAGATGTACGGGTTGAGTAAATACCCGATAACGGTTAGGAAACCTTATTGCAACAATCCACGAAATAAATATGAGTGGAGGGATAAACGAACCTCCATCGAGAGGATCGAAGTTAGTCCAATAATGTAACATATAAGAAAGGTAAAAGAGACCTAAGGGACTATGTGACTCCCTTGAGATACGGTCGACCTCTTATATGAGGATTTTACCCGGTATAAGAAAATATCCGAATGTATAAGCATATGATTGTGAGGGTAACCCTTAAACCTAAGATTACCCGAATTTAAGGAAAGTTCCCAAAGTCATTAGAAACATCGAGAATGATGCTTCTGACTAATATACATGATATTATTATAACTCCGAGAGAGGAGTGTATGGGAACGAGAGTAGTCCGAGAGTAGTCGGACCTAAGTAAAAGAGATAGGAACTAAGAGAGAGTTCCGTGAGCTAGTTGAACCTTCCCACCATGCTAGACCCAGAGTAGGGTCGAAACCGGGGAAGTAAGACTATGCTAGAGAGCCATGAGTTTTGGCTTAAGTATGTAATAAGAGTAACAAGCGTGACGTAGGAGACCTGTAGTGTCTCGAGAATCTACAAGAGCTTGAGTATGAATAACCCAAGAGTGTGGGTGAGATAATGAGTATAAATAACCCGAGAGAAAGGGGTGAGTATATGTATGAGTAACCCGAGAGAATGGGTAAGTATAAGAATGAGTAGCCCAAGAGAATGGGTGTGTATACGAATAAGTAACCCGAGAGAGCGGGTGAGGTATTGAATAAGTAAACAAGGCATAGTGAGGAATAACCCTCAATGCCTAAGAGTAACCAGTTACCACTAACAACATTGTTATGTTAGTTAGGAATCGTGTTCCGTGATTGGATGTAGATTCCTTGTGTGATATACATATATATTGTATTGCCATGATGCATGTTGTTTGATTAAAAATGAACTCCATGTATATCCGACCCAAAGTAGTCGGCGTACCGCGGTTAGCACGCGGTATATGCGAATTTCATATTTAGCGTAAGCTGACCCCCTAGGGGGAACGTTTTTAGTGTGCAGGTACTTGAAGCTGACCACCGTTCGAGAGAGTAGGACGGGGACAGTTATGATGCGTGGGTAGTTAGATCGTGATTACTTATGCATTTAAATGAGGTGTAAGTCCGAGTATGTTATCGGCATCCGTATATTGTAGACTCGGTATAGTAAAGAAGTGAAATGAGTATTGTATTTGTATGAAGTACTCGGTTGATCCAGTCCATCGGACCGTTACTGTATGTGAGATAGGCCTGGTTAGCCATATGGGTGGCTAACGGCGTTGTTTCACCCCTCGTTGTAGTTAGAGTTCCGCTGCGTGAGTAAGAGTAATTGGTGTCAAATTAAGAGGTAATGACGAGATTAACGGTTGGGGTGTTACAAAAATGGTATCAGAGCGAAGTATCGCTCTGATGACTGGAAATACCGAGCTTAGGAAATACCGAGTTAGGAATTAGAGACTTAGGGCTATGGGTTGAGTGGTAGCGTGAGAGATGCGCTAGTTAAGAACTTCCAGTATGATCTGGATACCTACAATACCAGACCCGCCCTCCACAACCCCCGCATTAAAAGCTAGGGAAAGAACGCCAGAGAGACGGGGAAACCCAATCTGGCAGTTATTTAATATTTCAATATGAACTAGAACCTGTCATGAGGTAGATCCCGAGAACCGGAAATCCCGGAGACGGATCCGCTGGAACGACAATAAACCGCACTTAATGGCGGGGAACGAGACATCCTAATCCAAGGAGACCAGAATTTGTGGCAGCCTGGGGCGACATGCTTAGCAGTCGCGATAACCTAGCTAGTCGAGCAGTAGCAAGAAGAAAGCACTAACCGTGCAAGAAGGCGGATTAATGAGAAGCAATGATAATAACAAAAACCGAGACACATGTCTACGGACCGCCATAACTAAATAATACCATCAACGGTACACTAACCGACTAAGAATCTAGTCAAGAGTAGAGGCACCCACCCTGCCACACCCAAAGAAGTTTCAATACTTCACTGATATAGCTTAGACAGCTTCGAGCATAACTACGGGATATACCCGAATAGGACTACAAAGTAGTGCCTACGTGAGTTAAACCTCGGTAACCACAGTAAAGACGTGGGAACGAGCAACGAGGTAAAGCATAAAAAAATTAAAGTAATTAAGGAACCCCGAGAGTGGAGGAACACCTAAATGAACGACAGTCATGTCAAGATGAGTGAGAAGCAGCTCTAAGGAGTAGTTATCCAACTAAAGGATCAAGGAAGAGCCGACAAGGCTACCAAATATAACGTGAACGATACCGTGACCGGTATTAGTTATCCTAAAAACCGCCTGTACTGCGCACTTGCCACGGCAAGTGCAGTAAAAACGGACTATTAAGAGGAGCTTTGACAAGCGACCAGTACTTAGCAAGTACCAAAATGGCGAGAGAAGCCAATATGGCAAGACAACCCTAAGAAATTCTGAAATGAAACTTCGGAAAGGCCTGACAGCCTGCCCACTTTATTGAGGAGCATACCGGTCGGCGAGAAGCTAGACCTGGTAAGAAGCAACCGGCAAGGGAATGCCATGAAGATTTTATTTTCTAAACTCAAATTTTTCTTTAAAAACGCAAGTTTTCCAAAAACCCCCAAAGCTTTAAAACCAAACCAGTGAACCACGATAAGTTATTGTAGGACCATATAAGAGGAGTTGGCAACAGAATACTTCACTTAGGCGTGACCGACACCACAAGTGTACACAAATGAGACATGGAACGACCGCACTCCAAAGGAGCTTGCGGGCCTGACAGACCAATTATGAGTTAGTTGGGTAAGTGGTAACGTATCAATAAGATACTCCATGTATGTATACAAGTAGAGTACGGAACACGGGAAGTAGCCCACTCCATACTACGGACGAAAGAGCCAATTCAAACTGAGACAGTTGGATACCTCGAATGATCGAAGAACACAAGGAAGCTTTCCAAATATAAGGGAGTCAAGAAACCAATAAGGTGACGGACCTAAGGATATAGCGTTAATAAGCGCGAGAAGCACAGAGTATTAAGTACAGACATTGGATATGTCTCAGGAAATACCTAATAACTGGGTGAATACCAGTGTATATAATACGGCGAATGCCTAAATGAACTTATTAATGTACGATAAACGGGATAGAATTCCCACTTTATACCTCACTGAAGAGAATAATGACCAGACCTAGAAGGTATTAGAAGGTACCAAGGAGCTACCCAATAATGGGAGACATTACAACCCTAAACGGGATAGTCAAGTATATAACCACAAGGCGGATTAAGGAACTGAACATACCCATAAGTACAAGCCAGATGTAATGGCATTACTCAGTAACACCCAGGAGCAATCCGAGAAGGGTGTACAGTAGTTGAACGAAACATCGTGTTGAAAACACAAGTGTTTAAGCAAACACTCGGGTAAAACCCTAAGGGATCCCACGTAACACGGGATACCCTAGATTGCCAGAGGGCATCAACAAATATCAAGTTACTTAAAGGGCCTTCCATGTATGGAAGAGTGTTGAGACAACCTTATCGAAAAACCCAGTAATACCTCCAAACCATTTAATGGTATACGGAGAAGCGGAAACCTGTATAAACAGCCCGCATGGAGCATGGCGAGGCAATGTGGCTTATAAGCCGGTAACTAACTGCAACTTGTAGATCTAAACGTTGTAAACCTATGCATAAAAGCATAAGAGGAACAGTGGAGAATGAACCACTACCTTAGAGTGGGGATACCACTTGTTATTATGGGGCCTATGGAGCGGCATTTGCGTGAATCCTCCAGAGAAAGGCTACCACCTAGGTATGAAATGTGAAACCGCTAGTGCGGTGTAGTAAAACTTGAGCATGTGTATAATGCCAATGAGTATATGAACTATAGTAGAGTGTAAAGAGGAACCTCAATTGTAGCAATTCGAGACCGAAAGGTAATCAGTTGAGTAGTAAACACTGTATGTGTGCAAATGAACTGCGAGTAAGCAGCGCGCAAGTGCGCAGAGCGACTTTAAGAATAACGTATATGTTGAGCCAATGAATGGCAAGCCATCGTGTAAATGGCGAGAACAACCTGGGCGGAAGCTAAAGTAGTAGCGGATGCCATAGAAATGAGAAAGAATATGGTACGCACGCAAGCAACCATTGTAAGAGTATAGCCAGTTCATGATATGAAGTTGATGAGAAAATGTGGTAAAGGAGACATGTTCATTCCTATCTCATGAGAGATTTACTATCAAGGGTTTACGCTTCTGCACTCTGTATGACTGAGTGTTTTGGTATTGCACTTGTGCGGTGATGATCGAGTGGGAGAGCCAGGAATTGAGAAATGTCAACAAAGCCTGTTGAGTGAGAATTTAGAGAGATAACCGTGCGGCCATTGGCTAAAGATGCACAAAGAACGTGGGCAGTAACCCACAGGGCCCAGGATCGATATGTGGAAAAATGCAGAGTAGTATGAATGAAGAACTCTGGTACAGAACCAAGAAACAAACATAATCCATGAGCCACTATTAAACGAGGAAGCACTACATGCTAAGTAGTAGCTTGACCTCAACCGACAATAAGTCGGGAAAAGTAAGCGAATAACCACAAAGGTATACAGAGTTATACAAATAGATTTCCAGAGAGTTGGAGAGAAAATCTATAACTCATCGAATTCGCATACGGTAAGAGATACCAAGCGACGATTGATACATGGAATACCAAAGAGCAAATTAAGCTCTAGTTATCAGGTCACGCAGAAGCTTGTGGACCGTGATTCAGGGTTAAATATACCTATGTCATAAACCCCTTGAAGCCTTAGAGGCTAAAACCGAACCCGGTTATGAGTTAATTAACCGTACTGAAGTTAAAACACTTCATAATACTCGAATTAATGAACCAATGTTCAGTGATAACATATGGTTGGTTACGCGGGCGTAACCCCTTTTAAGGGGGGTGGGGCGAGAAACCGCTTAGTATGTTTTACGTATTGGTGCGTAAACTACTATGTGCATAGCACAAAAAGAAATTGTTTTGATGATTGGAACTCATGTTACATAAACATGTCTACCCATTCATCGCGTAAGTATGAGTATTGTGCATGAGAGATGCGAGTAATGTGTATGTAATAAATATGAAAAGAGGAGTAGAGAAACTCCTGGGGAATGAGAATCCCTATAGTATATGTCTAGTGAGATTAGACATGAGATATGGTGAGTATGAATCGGCATGAAACCGATGTGTAACCTAAGAGGGAGTGAGTTCCCTAGGTGATTTTATTTGAGAATGATAGATGGAGTGAGTTCCATCCTTTGGAGTTGTATGTTATGTGTTTTAAATTGAGCAACAATTTGAGTAAATGAAGCCATAAGTATGGAATACCTAGGTAAAGTAGTGAAGCAATGAGAATGACAAATGACCTAAGTACTAGGAACTAGAGATTAATTGAAACGAATTGTTTCGTGAATATGACTAGAAAGAGTAAAAGATAGAAAACAAAAATGTTTGACTATCTGATTGTTTGAAACTGACGTGGGAGGTGGAACTTGATCTGCTAGCGATCAAGGGAAACCGAACACAAATTGGGGTGGAAGGATAGTTCAACACTGATGCTGATCACATCAGGGTTAGATGATTCCTGAAGCTCCCTATAGTGGTCACAAGTAATCACGCTAAGAAAGATACAGCTACCATAAACCGGATTTGGAGTTGTGTGATGTTTTAAAAAGAATTTTCAACAGATTTTGAAAAAGAATTTTCTTCAAGTATGAAGATGGAAATGAAAACTGGTTTTGAAACCGCTATCACCCGCCGATGGCTGAGCCTTAAGTCTTGATGACCGGTAGAACGGTGGGCGTGTATTAGTTTTGAAACCATTGCACCGTACGTGCGGCGTCCTAAGTGACCGGTTGGGGCGGTGTCAGTGTGTGATTTTTCCAAAGGCAGCGGGACGGGAGAGTACCCTGAGATGTTCCTGTGTTGAGTGAGTCAACCAGAGTGCCTGAGGATATGTATATGTGTAACGTTTTGATCAGAACCGAAGGGACCGTGGGCCAGAGAGAGTAAGTGCCCAGTAGTCATGAAACGGCCGTGAACCAGAAAGAGTAAGTGTTCAACGTGACCGGTACCTGAGGGATCAGTAGTATATCACTCAACATGGATTCGAGGACTGTAGTGCCTTCTTGTCTTCGGACCGATTCCATGGAGAGAGTAAAAAGAGTATTTTTGATTGCTATACATGCTGTGATATGTGTGTGGTATGTGTAGTATGAAATGAGACTGGCTTGTGGAGTCAGTAGGGTTATACATGTACTATAACCTTGGCATTGAATGCCATGAGAGTAACCACCTAGATTCATCAACTTTGAGGACAAAGTTCCTAAGGGGGTAGATTGAAATACCCCGGATCTAAAAATGGCGATTAAATTACTCTAATATGATTATAAAAGGCCTAATGGTGCCTAAAGAGTATTGGTAAAAAGAATAAAACCAAAAGAAAAGAGAAAACGCTTGAAAAGCGAAAAACGCTAAAATACGCGTTAAATAAGTATAAGAGATATATGATCAGAGGGTCCGAGATGGATTCCTAAGGCTTAGTTAGGCCTAATTAGTATACGGAATGATTCCCGAAGAAAACGGATCCAAATAATGGATTAACACGCTAACGGAGTTTTAAAGCACGTTTTTCGAGAAAACCCGAAAACGTGACTTTAAGTGGTCAAATGGACCCGTAAAAATTATAATTGATTAAACAACTATAATTAAGTATTAATGGAAGTTTAATAACCATTAAAATGAAGAAACGAGAAAAATCCGAAAAACGGGCCCGGTTAGTGAATAGTGCCAAACCGGGTAAAATAACAAGCGTTTTCTGTAAGAAAACGAAAAAACGCTCCAGCTTACTAATATAGTGGGGGCCGGTTTTATTAAATAAGAAGCCTCCCCCTCTCATGTTTTTAGTTAGCAAATAAAGAAAGAAGAAAGTAAAGGAGGAGAGAGAAAAGTAAAAAGTAAAAACATAAAAGTATTCTCTCACTCTCTTTCCTCTCACTTTCCCTCCTTCTTCTTTTCTTTCTCCTTCTCCACGATTCCCTTCCTCCCTCTCTGGTGCTGTGCGACATGGAAGCTCCAAACATGGCTTCTCCACCTTCTTCTCCTTGCCCAAGCTTCATCCTTGCTCCAAATTGAAAAAAATCGTATATTTGAACTCCTCTCATCAAACCCTACACTTCCCTCTTTTCAAAACTCAAAAAGGTTGAGTTTCATTTTCATGGGTGTTGCCCATTTGAGGAGAAAACACATAATCTTGAAGCTTGAAGCTTCCCCTTTCTAGCAAGGTAAAAATATCCATGGAAAAGTCATGTTTCTCCATTTTCTCACCTTGGCCGATTTTGGCTTTTGGTAATGACTAGCTTTTCTTCCTTGTTTGAGATATTCTCCAAGCTTTAATGGTGGTGGGAGTCCCTCTTAAGATTCAAGAGTTGAAAACCATTCAAGAAATTCCAAAGGTAAAACCTAATATGGTGCTTTAAGCATCCTTGTGAATTTTAGTTTATTTGGTGAGCCTAAGGGAGCTCCTTGGTGCTTATTTTGCAATTTGAATGTGGCTAGAGAAATGGGCAAATGAATTGCCTTGGCCGATTTTGAAGGAAGAAGAGGGGAGAAGAGGAGAAGAGAAATAAAAGGAAACTTAAGAAAATTTAAGGTAAGAAACCTATCTTAGTGGTATCCTATATGTATTAGGATTTGGGAAGGGTTAATAAAATGAATTAACCCCACTTGAGTTGTGGTGATAAGGTGCTTGCTTAGAAATAATGCAAGTGAGAAAGCCTTTGTGAGTTAATGCTTGTTTTGGGAGCTATGTATATGATGAATTATGCTTTATGGTGCTTAATGAGTTTTTCTTGGTTAATGAGGGAAAATATTGAGTGCTGATAGAACCCTTGTGGTTTGGCTAGTTTTAGGATGATTTAAATGGTGGTATGAGTTTTGGGCAATGTTGGAGAAGTAGCCAAGTTATGGCAAAATTTATGTGGAAACCTAAGTGGTTTAAGTGATGTTTTGTGCGGAGAATAACCTAGGGTTAGCTAGGTGTTGTTGGAGTTCGAATTGGGTAAATGATCACCCAAGAATATGAGAGGATGATTGTGGTGAGATGTGCTAAAATATGTAGCAAGAACTTGTGTGAATGCCTAAGGAGCTTTAGGAAAAAGGAATGAGAATTTTAGGCTTTAAGAGTGAGTCATGGAACTTGGTATGAGGTGTGCCCTATCTTGGAAGTTTTGGAATGGTTAAATGAAGAGAAAGCAATAATGCAAGTATCAAGAGAGGTTAGAAAATGCACAAGTGTGCATTAGTGCAAAAGGAGGATGCAAATTTGTGATTTTGGGCAAGAATTTGAGTAAGGGTTTAACCCATGATTTGAAGAGTTTTAGAGCATGTTTTAAGGTGATTAAACATGTGGAAAACTTGTGGAAAGTTTATGGGAAGATTAAGGGTGGTTTAAGGATTGATTTGGAGTGGAAAAATCAAGTTTGGAGCAGGTTTTAGCAGGGTCCGGGACTTGGTCCTTGGACAAAGTCCCGGACCACACTTAAATTAAGGCCGAGAGTGCAAGAGCTGCTTGGTCCGGGACTATACTCCAGGACAAGGTCCCGGACCATGTGTAATTTCACCGAGAGTTAAGTTTGCAATTGGTCCGGGACTTAGGGTAAGGACCAAGTCCCGGACCACCCCCAGAAACCTACAGAGAGTGTTTTAAAGGTTGTAAATGATGGGGGTTTGAATGTTAATGATGTTATAAGATGTTAAGGCCTTGTTTGGTGAGACGTAAAGGCCCTAAGAAGTGTTAGAAAGTGTTAGAAGTGTTTGAGATGTGAGAGCTTAAAGTAACAAAAGTGAAACCGAGATAACGGGATAACGGGGTAACTACGGGAATAACATTTAATTATGTTCCGTATGAGTTTAGTATTAACAATAATGTTTGAAACATTATCAGTGGATCGTGTGCGACCCGAGCAAGGTGAGATGACACGGTAAAAGTAAAATCCCGGTGAAAGGTATGATTTTCTCATGCCCCGTATGCTAACCGAGTTACTCTGATTTGTGTGTTTGTGTGCCGGCTTAATCAAGATTAAAGCATGAAAATAATCCCTTGTTTGATTATGCATGCATTGTTGTATGTTGTATGAGCTAACATACTTGTATGCCGGTGTGGTCTAACGTAGTGCATAGACCGACTCTTAGTGAGTAATGATTGACTAGAAACCCGTTGAACGGGTAGTCACATAACCAATGGAAGTATGCAAACACACATAAACTATCGATTTAAGTGTAATGATAACGCAAACATATAAACTCCCTAGAATGTGAGGAGATGTACGGGTTGAGTAAATACCCGATAACGGTTAGGAAACCTTATTGCAACAATCCACGAAATAAATATGAGTGGAGGGATAAACGAACCTCCATCGAGAGGATCGAAGTTAGTCCAATAATGTAAACATATAAGAAAGATAAAAGAGACCTAAGGGACTATGTGACTCCCTTGAGATACGGTCGACTCTTATATGAGGATTTTACCCGGTATAAGAAAATATCCGAATGTATAAGCATATGATTGTGAGGGTAACCCTTAAACCTAAGATTACCCAAATTTAAGGAAAGTTCCCAAAGTCATTAGAAACATCGAGAATGATGCTTCTAGACTAATATACATGATATTATATTATCCGAGAGAGGAGTGTATGGGAACGAGAGTAGTCCGAGAGTAGTCGGACCTAAGTAAAAGAGATAGGAACTAAGAGAGAGTTCCGTGAGCTAGTTGAACCTTCCCACCATGCTAGACCCAGAGTAGGGTCGAAACCGGGGAAGTAAGACTATGCTAGAGAGCCATGAGTTTTGGCTTAAGTATGTAATAAGAGTAACAAGCGTGACGTAGGAGACATGTAGGTCTCGAGAATCTACAAGAGCTTGAGTATGAATAACCCAAGAGTGTGGGTGAGATAATGAGTATAAAAACCGAGAGAAAGGGGTGAGTATATGTATGAGTAACCCGAGAGAATGGGTAAGTATAAGAATGAGTAGCCCAAGAGAATGGGTGTGTATACGAATAAGTAACCCGAGAGAGCGGGTGAGGTATTGAATAAGTAAACAAGGCATAGTGAGGAATAACCCTCAATGCCTAAGAGTAACCAGTTACCACTAAACAACATTGTTATTAGTTAGGAATCGTGTTCCGTGATGGATGTGATGTAGATTCCTTGTGTGATACATATATATTGTATTGCCATGATGCATGTTGTTTGATTAAAAATGAACTCCATGTATATCCGACCCAAAGTAGTCGGCGTACCGCGGTTAGCACGCGGTATATGCGAATTTCATATTCAGCGTAAGCTGACCCCCTAGGGGGAACGTTTTTAGTGTGCAGGTACTTGAAGCTGACCACCATTCGAGAGAGTAGGACGGGGACAGTTATGAAGCGTGGGTAGTTAGATCGTGATTACTTATGCATTTAAATGAGGTGTAAGTCCGAGTATGTTATCGGCATCCGTATATTGTAGACTCGGTATAGTAAAGAAGTGAAATGAGTATTGTATTTGTATGAAGTACTCGGTTGATCCAGTCCATCGGACCGTTACTGTATGTGAGATAGGCCTGGTTGGCCATATGGGTGGCTAACGGCGTTGTTTCACCCCTCGTTGTAGTTAGAGTTCCGCTGCGTGAGTAAGAGTAATTGGTGTCAAATTAAGAGGTAATGACGAGATTAACGGTTGGGGTGTTACAATTTTAATGGCTCTTAAGCTTCCATTAATGTTTATTTATAGTTATTTAATGAACTATAATTTTTACGGGTTTATTTGACCACTTAAAGTCCCGTTTTCGGGTTTTCTCGAAAAACGTGCGCTGAAGCTTTATTAGCGTTTTAATGCATTATTTGGATCCGTTTTCTTCGGGAATTGTTCCCATATATTATTTAGGCCTTATTAAGCCTTTCAAATCAATTTAATACTCTTGTCGAGGTCGTATTCCTCCTTCGGTCGCATAACGCTCTTTTTAGCGTTTTTCTTGTTTCTTTTGGATTTATTCTCTTTTCCAAAATTCGTTAAGCACTAATAGGCCCTCAATATCATATTACAGTAATTTAGTCATCCTAATTAAGTTCGGGGTATTTCAACCTACCCCCCTTAAAGAACTTTGCCCACAAAGTTAGTGAGTCTAGGATTGTTAGTCACCAAGGTACTCAATGCTAAGGTTATACTCTCTCTATAACCTGTCAGACTCCAATGACTGACTGAATACATACCACACATTCACACAGCATGTCAGCATGCATAGCAATCAAAAATATCCGTTATCCAACCTCTCAATGGGGGTCCATCCACAGACAATCAGGCACTAAGTCCTCCCCCATATCGAGTGATCCCTCAGGTACCGGTCACGTTTGAACACTTACGCTCTCTGGTTCACGGCCGTCATGACATTGAGCACTTACTCTTTCCGGCTCTACGGTCCTTTGGTTATGATCAAATTCATTTGCACCTCTAGAGAATCCTCAGGCTCCAAAGTGGGTACTCTTCCCTGACCGGACTACTCATATCCGTCGGCCCTTGGATAAATACAAAACACACGCCCACCGTTCAACCGGTCATCAAGACTTAAGGCCACAGCCACGGCGGGTGATAGCGGTTTCAAAACTAATCATCACTTCCACCGACTCACAACCAGCTTCACCTCCATGGTTCAACCGGATACCCGTGCCTAGCCATGAAAGATCCACTAGCGCCAGTGGGAGTGGTTTCAAAACCAATCCTCATTCTCAAGTTTGAAGAAAATCATTTATACCAAAACCAATTTGGAAATTCATTTTTAAAACTTCAATGCAACTCCAAATTCCAATTTATGTTAGTTTCACCTATTACTAGTGTGGTTACACGTGGCCACTTATACGGAGCTTCAAGAGTCATTCAACCCCAAAGTGATCAGCATTGGTGTTGAACTATCAATCCACCCCACTTTGGTGTTCGGTTTCCCTTGATCGCTAGCAAACCAAGTTCCACCTCCCACCTCAATTCACCCAATCAAATAGTCAATCATTATTTCATTTTCTATCTTCTTAATATTTCTAGTCATAATCATACAACCATAAATTTACCAATTTCTAGAATTCATTTACTCATTTACTACTCATCTCTTCAATTATAACTCAACCTATCTTCAACTTCTATACCCAAGAATTTCAAAAGTTAGTTTTCCGCTTAGTTCTTCTATCCTCAAATCGTACGCAAGTAAAATCAATTTCTATCCTCAATTTATTCACCAATACAATCAACTCAAATTACCTAGGGGACTCACTTCCCACTAGGTTCAACATCGGTTTCATACCGATTATACTCATCAAGCTCCTCAAACATACTCATTTCCCAAATTATTATCAATCAGGGTTCTCATTCCCCATGGAGTTTCTCTACTCCATTCACCTCAAGTCTCTCACAATCAGTACTCATTTCCACTTCAAATCTCACAATCAACCTTAATTACATTATGAATGGGTACATATGTTTATGTAACATAAGTACCAATGTAACGCCCCTATTTAACATATTTATAGCGGAAATAAAATACTAAAGGCGTACAGACCATCGGGTTCCAAACACCCGACACCAAACCTCACCAATTTACAACTCAAAGGATTACAACAGTCACGGCCTCAACCTCGAGAAAACTTAACGAAAATAAAACAGTAATAAAACACATAAACTCTCCACAACCTAATTCCCATCCCAAACACTCGTGCTCTTTGTGGCCACCTGTATAAACAACTTCGTACCTGCAAGATGAAACCAAGCAGCCCACCCCGAGAGGGGTGAGTCAGTTCCCTGGAATGGAACTGGTACAATTCTTCAAAACAATAATTAAAACATAACTCTTCAAAATAAACAGTAACTTGAAATCAAACTCTTGAAAGTAAAACAGGGAAAGGAGGCACTTCAAAACACTTAATCATAGAAAAGAGAGAACAAGGTAAGGATAGAGACAAAAAACTTAAGAACCAAGTCAACCACTTAAGAAGTCACACCATATAGTTAGTAAGCATCCATTATTGATGTTAGAACCAATTCTGGTTAGAAAGAGAAAGACTCAGGTAGTCACAAAGGACTAGGAATGATATGAATACCCATAACCCGTGATAGACAGTTTATGTCTCCACCATTTCAGGAAGCCGATTCCCATAAACAAAATATACTCAAGAATGGAATAAACCAATTAGGAGAGATGGTCCCCACCGCCAAGTACGTCCTTTTAGGACAGGGGATATATAGCCCCTCACTGTTCACTACGTCCCTTTTTGGGACAGGGGATATACTACCCCTCACTGTTACCATTGAAGACGCGTGCACGTCACAACAAAAGACTCAGCTCATGGATGAAACAATATCCAGAGTCAAAGGAAGAATTACCAAGATTGACCTTTTTCATATTTCCACTAGATCACTAACTACACCAGAGCAATACCAAAACACTCAGACCTACAGAGTGCAGAAGCGTAAACCCTAGGCAGTTAATGTCTAATGAAATAACCGAATAGAAGGAACCAAAAACCATGTAAGTTTCACATTCAAGGCTCAGTTAGACACATCAAGCTGAGTTAGCCACACCAACAGTTTCCTTTTAAATCCATTCAAGCTCAGTTAGCGTTTTCCAAAACATTCCATAAAGTCCGTTAGCAAAAGTATCTGAGTACGAGAAATCGTACCTGATTAACGCTGTAGCAGTTCTAGTCAACTTGCACAAACATTCAACAGTAATCTGAAGAATATTAAAGGTAGTCTATCATCAATCACTTGTAGCCTACGTTAAGCTTAAATAAACTCCTCACTCTTATTTCTAAGTCTGAATTAAATGTTACGTATAACCTTCGACTTATCTTAGAATGTCAATAATAACTCTTAAGCTCAATACCCTTACTCTTAATTTAGAATAACGTCGTATCATAACCCATGATAGGTTTGTCTTAGAATACTATATTATTATCCCACAATGTAACAATTATTCATTCTTATCAACATCTACTATCCGACCTATTATGATTAACTCTTCCCCTTAACTTAATTAAGATCTACATCTTGTATATTGGAATCATAGTGTTGTAGATACATTTTATTATAACTTAATTGAGCCACTAAACTCAATTATCATATCCTTAGTTCAGAATGACTTTCTATTATAACCGTCTAATAATCTTGTCATAAGATGTTGAATTACCCCTCATATTGAAATAACTATATTATTATTAACTTAGACTTATCGAACTCTTACATTAATTATTCACATGATATCTTATTTACTTTATCATCAACTATATAATAAGGTGTTTTAAGATAACCTTTTATGTATCCTTGCTTACATTTAATTTCCTAAATGTTTTATTTTTACACGCATTCCCTCCATAGACTATGTATAATCCTTACTAACTTCGACAAACTTAAGTCATAAATACATTTTAAATTGCTTACAAAACCTAAGGTTTCAAAGGGATAACTTAATAAATTATTTCCTTTATTATGTTTTAGGATAAGCATTATATCTTAACATAATGTAAAATTTATCTAAGAATTAAATCCCCATTCATAAGTGAAATTGCCAATTATTTAATAAGATCATCTATTCTGAAAATTCTCATATTTTACATTCAAATAACATATCAATATTCCCCATTACCGTAAAGCATATCAGTATAATATCTTATGTAACTTAGTTCCGTCTGATTAAAGGTTTAAAGTTTAAATATCTAATTTATATTTACAAACCTTTTGACAAGTTCTAGCTATTAACTACAACACTTATTTATAAACTCACATTCTAAACATTGGTAGTTAATGTTATAAATGTATTTTATGTGGCTTATCTACTTCTAAGAAACTTAAAGATTATTATCTAGATTAATTCCTTAATCATAGTTTAATATAGTTTTACAT
Organism: Limonium bicolor; assembly: GCA_023374045.1. Lineage (NCBI taxonomy): Eukaryota > Viridiplantae > Streptophyta > Magnoliopsida > Caryophyllales > Plumbaginaceae > Limonium > Limonium bicolor. The sequence goes on along the minus strand of CM041777.1, from coordinate 118,650,773 downwards.
CACAATCCTTTTAATGATTTTATCTTAAAACATTAAGTCATTATTCATTACTATATACGTTATGAAATGATTAAATCTAGACTTATAAATCCACTTCGCATTTAGATAAAAGTATTTCATTTACTTTATTATTGATTATGTTATAAGATCTATTTGTGTAGCATTTTGTGAAATCCAATTACAAATTTTCTAAGTGTTAACTTATTAATTACTTAACCCAATTATAGACTTACATTATGGTCGTTGACTAATACTATACATGTATTTTAACACGGTTTATATAAATCTTAGAAATTCAAAGATAACTCTTTAAGTTTAATAATCATAATTTAATACCGCCCCATATAACATTCTTTTATTAGTATTATGTAGAGGTTTATTATCTCATTAATTCCTTCATATTATATTTTCTATAAGGTATTTTTATTTCTTTTATTTATGTTTTGTATATATATATATACTAGGATTTATTCAAGACATTCTTTATGTAGTTTTATTGCATTTAATTATTTATATTAACTTTTACACATATCTATATCCAATATATGTTTTATAAAATAAAGTATTTTCCTTAGTTCCAATTAAGTATATTAACCTCCACATTATATAGTTAGTATAAATATAGATTAATTAAATTCCTTATTTTAACATATGTTACAATTTTATTTCTTTTTATATATAGGTGTAAATATATATATATATTCCCTTAGTTTTAATTAAGAATATTAACTCCCTTATAATACAATAAATAAAATGTAGAATAATTAAATTCCTTGCTTTAACATAAGTTCCTATTTTAATTCTCCCATATAAGTGTATATACATATATGTAAATAATTTCACTTCTCTTAGAAGCTAATACCCAAAACATTTATAAACATACTATTATAAAATGTTAATTTAGTTTTCCCTATTATTCCCAGCTTAAAAAGTTTATTAACAAACCATACTTTAATTTGTGTCACATTAAAAACCTTATATTATAAGTTATTCTTAAGAAAAATTCATAAACACAATTTTTAAACCCATTTACCATTGTCCAAAAATTCCCAAATTAAATATATAGTAGCTATAACATTTTAGACATATTATAAAATTTTTATTTCATAAAAATATCTTTTTTATTTAACCAAATAATTCCATAACACCTGTAACTTGCAAAAATCATAACTTACGTTTAAAAACTCCAAAACCATATTAATTTACATCAAAATAAACTAGATTTTATAAGGAATCTATGGTTAAAATTTCAAGTCAAAATACATTCGGGAAGGTATTTAAATTAATTCAACAAGTTAGGGTTTAATTCTGGAAATATTAAAACTCATAACCAACTTAAACTCCCTAGATCTAATCTCGGCCGTCCGTTTCTAAAACTTACAATCGGACGGCCACTGAGTCTCGAGTTCATCCCCAAACCCCCAGCGATACCCTAGTACTAAATCGCGAATTCCTCACAATCTACAGAACCAAATTTGATGATTTTTGTTTCTATGGTTTCGAAATTCAATCCCGGTTCTAATGATACCAATTTTGTTAATTATAAAGCTAGGATAAGGGATTTCGAATATGGGTAAACTCGATTAGGTTTCATATCCGTTTCGAATCGAATTTCTACAAATTCTCTCAATGTAGTGCGTTATATGTTAAATTGATAGAGGGGTATGAATAGGAATGCAAAAACGAACAGCATTATCGGTTTAATTTGGTCGGAATCGTACCGGAGATGCGCCGGCAAGGCAATTCGAACTTGTTTTCTGGAAAAATTAGTAGGAAACTTTAGACGCTTCTATCTCCCAAACGATCGAGAACTGGCTTGAGGTTTCTTCATAAGAATTGTAGAGGAATCGGAGATCTTTAAAACGAGCTATAGAACAAGAATTTTCGCCCATGGATAAAGAAGATATGATAGGACGAAGTTTACCTGTCCAACTGAAATTTCCAGATTTCTGGGTTTCCAGAACTCGGGGAGGCAACTTTCGATGCCTTTATCTTTTACCCTGTTGAGAATCAGCCTTTGGTGTAAAAAGGAAAGTTGGATAGGGATTAGAGATCTTCAAAACAAGCTAAAGAACACAAATTTTGGCTGAGAAACGAAGACGTTATGGCGAGACGAAGTTTACCTGATTTCAGTAAAAACTGGAATTCTGGGTTACGAATTCGCAAGGAGGCAACTTTAGATCGATTTTCCCGTTGATGTAGAATGAGTTAGGTTGTGTATGAGTTATGGTTGGAAAGAGGAATTGTAGGAGAAGAGAATGCAAAAGACGGAACTCAAAAATTCCAAAAGATGAGAAAGTTATAGATGTCACAAGTTAGGGCGAAATCAGTTACGAAAATCGTGGAGATAAAAATGGCTAAGTGTTGGGTGCGTATCCCGAGGCGCGCGGGTGAGTCAGCAGAGTTGCCACATCAGCATCTTTTCAAAATTTTGGCTTTAAACTTAATTTTATCATAACTTTGGCTAGGATGATCCGTTTTTGACGTTCTTTTTATCAATCTTCATGGTTTTCCATAACCTTTTTATTGGTATAGGTTTCATGGGCTGGTTTGACCATTCTCAAAAAGTCAACCCTAGCAAGGCTTAAGAAGCATAATTTTATTTTGACTTTTATGAGTAAAATTAATGTCCAAATTATTTCTAAAATCTTTATAATATACTTGGAGTGTTTAGAAATTTTCCCAAGATTTATTGACTTATAAATCTTATTATTAAATTCATAATACTATATAATAATATATAATAATTTAGCACTTAATAGTATTCTTTAGGGTTAAATAGAAGCAATCCCCTAAATTAATTTCCATAATTCCACATAATATTAATATTCATAATTCCATACAATACTTTAATATTAATTAAGGTTTAACAAAAGAAATCTCCTAAATTAATTTAAATTAATTTAGGGGTATTTCAACCAATCATCACAACAAATTCTTTTGCGCTATGTGCATTGTAGTTTACGCATTATCACGTAAAACGTACATTTCGCGGTTTTTGCCCTACCCCCCTTAAAAAGGGATTACGCCCACGTAATCTACCATGTGTCAACATTGGACATAGGTCGAAGGCATTCAGCCATCATGGAGTGGTTCAACTTCCATGCGGTCTATCACAATGTATTCTGGTCGAAGGTCTTAACCATATTGTTGGTTAGTCCCTGCACCAAGAATTCTCATCGGAGTTTATTTAACTCTTAATCGGGTTCGGTTCTAGCCTTAAAGGCTTCAAGGTGTTGATAATTATCCATTCATTCACTAGGTATATTAACCTTAGGATTTGGGCCCACTAGCTTTTGCTGCGCGACCCTGATAACTGAGGGTTTATTTGCCCTTCTCGTAATTCTAAATGTGTTATACATTATCCTTTTATCCCTTTTTATCTTGGGAATAAGGTTTATTCATCAAGCGTGGTATTCTTTTACCGTACGCGAATTCAATGAGTTACAGGTTTTCTATCCAGCTCTTTGGAATCAATGTACATACTATTGTGTACTTGAGTGATTATTCACTTGGTTCTCCCGACATATTGTCGGTTGAGGTTAAGCGGCTACTTAGTTGTAGTGCTGCCTCCATTGTCAGTAACTTCTGAATTATGACCTTGCATTTTCTATGCTTCGGTCTTTATAACTCCATATGTTTCCTTCTACCTTTTCCCACCATTGTCATCTTCCCAACTTCCTAGCTAGCCCACTCGATCATTACTACACAAGTGCAATACCAAAACACTCAGTCCTACAGAGTGTAGAGGCGTAAACCCCTGGGCAGTAAATCTCTTGTGAGATTGCAATAGGAATGAATATTGTTTCCTTGTTTCTCGGTCTGTCTACCATCTTATTCATCAACTCCATCTCATTGTATGATTTATCCACATGTATTGGTCGCTTGCTGCGCACCATGTTCGTATTTGTTTACAACTTTGGTTCCCCTGGCATCCGCTATTTCATTAGCTCCTGCTCGTGTTCTACTACCATTTAAGCAATGGTTTGCCGTTTTGTTGGCTGAATATAGAATATGATATTCTTTTATATCTCTGAGCTCCTTGAGTGTTGTTAATTTTATGCTTCAGGTTATACCTATACCACATTCCTTCTGAACCGGTTACTCTTCGGTTTCCAATAATTGCTATGATAGCATATTTCCCTTTTGCTTGGCAATAATTGTATGCTCAAGCTCCACTACAATAGTAGTTCTAAAAGAGGTGTATTATCAGATATTCACTAACGGTATTCTCTTCTTTGGAATCTATGTGTTCACCGCTCTCGCGGTCTCATCATTTATGAGGGGCATCTTAATCGTTGGTTATTATTCCGTCTTACTGGTGCCATTCTTGGCAACTCTTCCTATGATTCACAATGGTTTTGCAACCGTTGAAATTGTATTGTAATGGGTTTCTGGCTTACTAGCCACGTTTCCTAGAGCTTTAATCATCTTAGGTTGTTTACTCATAATTACTTCTCCTTATACCGTTAAACGGTTGGAGGTAACATTGGGCTCCATGATAAGTTCATCGCATCACGCTTCCGTCTGTTGGAGACCCTTTAAGTATTTTGGTATCGATCAATATCATTCATCTATTTTAGGGCATCCCCCGGTAAGTGGGATCCCTTCGGTGTTCTAACCGAGTGTTCATTATAGCTTGGTGCTCTTATTACGATACTTCGTTCAACTCTGTTGACTTTGATACCCTTTATCGATTGCTCCTGGGTGTTGTTGATTATGCCGTTACATCCGGCTAACATTTGAGTACGTTTTGTCTTCCCCGCATTGCGGTTCTGGATTTCAGATTGTCCTGTTTGGGGTTATACGTTTCCCGTTTTTATGGTAGACTATGGATACTTCTCTTATGGCTTTGACCGGTTTGGTATTTCCTTCGGTGGTGAACGGTATCCTCCGGTACTGTAGATGATCACTCTAGGTATTCATCTCGTCCCTTGAATGTTAATGTTCATGATAGGCCTTGCCTTATCGTGTTCAGACTGGGTTTCCATTCCAGCTATTTCATGCCTTTGTTTCAAATTCTTGAGACATCTCCAATGTCTTTAGTCAATTACTAGTGCTTCTCGCACTTCCTAACTCTTAATCATCCTCCTGGAGTAAGTTCTTAACTCCTTTAGCTTGTAAGCTTATCTGTGTTCCTTCGATTGTTCGAGGTATCCAACTGTTTCGGTTTGAATTTACCTTATAGTCTGTAGAACGGAGTCGACTGCTTCCCGTGTTTCGTACACTACATGTATACATACATGGGGT